>JBAMHZ010000059.1:509550-535933 GCA_037177395.1 Alpinia galanga | reverse complement strand
ATCGATAGCGCGCTTAGTTGATAATATTATATATTTAACATTTCACCGAACTAAATGAATTTAAATATTCGCCTTGAAACCAATTTCTCGGTTCACCTACAATCCGACACTTATGGGAATCATTATGAATCAGATAAGTAAATCAAACCCATTCAGTAATTTTGTAAAAAAATTTAAATAAATAAAAAAAGTAAGAAAGAGAGCCATCCGTGCATTAATGCATCATCATTGCATGTTCATGATTGATGTATTCAGAGAGAGCGTGTCGACTTAAAGTAGCATTTACATGGTCCCATGCAATGCAACACTCCATGGCGTATATAAATTCGTCAATCGGCACACTCTCCGCGGGATAAACGTGCCTTAAAAACTCCTCCTCCCGCGCTTGACTCTCTCTCAATCCTACGAATATTATTCATCGCTTTCCCCCCCCCTTTTTTTAATATCGATTCGCCTCTTTAAATTCTTTTGAGGAGGCGGCGGGCCACGCGGATGAAGCCGACAGGATCTGGCGCAGAAGGTGGCCCCTACAAGCTTTGCAGCTCAGTTTGCGCCACGTCAACGGGCCCACCTCCGGGACACGGATGACTCATGGCCTGCGTCCTCTAGTAGCATCTCGAGTATATTTTTTTTTTTTCTTCTTCTCATAAATCACTTTCCTCAATAATTGATATTCCCTTTGTCCGCTAAGTGTCAAGCTAAGTTGTTGATGACATTGAGCCTTGGACTGGGAACACAACATGGAAGTCAAAATTAACCCTACTCTTGATTATTAGAGCATGTATTTGAGATCGAGGCTACTACCTCGACAAGCAAAAGTGTTTTTTTCACTTTTTTTTCTTTTTCTTTTTCTTTTTCTGTTTTGTTCTCGAAATTTTTGGCTTCGTCAAAATTCTGCATGTGGTTTAGAAGAAGACCCAGTGGCGGCCACATAGTCCAATGGTTCAATTGCCACAATTTTGCCAACCTTGATGTCGCCTTTAGAAATTTTATTGGTGACCTTTGGTGTCATTTCCTCCTATTGCCACTAGGAGTAGTTGAAACAATCAATTCCATCGTCGTTCTATTTCTCTTTTTAGTCGTATAGTGATTGAGCCAACTCGAGTCACATAACCTCCTCGCGAATTAGCAAATCAAATTCAAATTTGAGTAGCTCCTGTCCTCCTCATACTCCACTACAGTGGATGACTAGATCCGATCCGACTCATCCCGACCAGATTACATCTCATAAAAGCTAATTGAGTTGCTTTTGGGAAACTAGTTGGCATCTACTACAAAAGAACGATATGTAAATGCTAAACCTGTTGAAATCAATATTGGTTCTGTTTTTGAAAAGAAGAACAGGGCCACAAGTTGTAGTGGGTTTGGACTATTTCACATTTAGAGTTTTGAGTACTTGCTCTAGGTTGGCCTTGCTTTGGTGGTACAAAAAGGAGAGAGGGGAAAAAAAAAAGTTGCAAAAGTGAGGGTTGGTTGTGATAAAGCATATTCCTTTCTTAGCGAACTCAATCTACCATTTAAGGGCAATTTGGGTGAAGGAATCCAATGTTGCATGACATCATAATGCACTTGAGCTTCCTATATATCCTTTCAAGCTTTCTTTTCCTTTCTTTGTGAAAAAAGTCAAGTGACAGAGAAAGGCAATGCTAATGGTAATTAATATAATAATTTTATGAAATGACATGATACATAATTATATTTCTAGAATTCACTTTATTTACATTGTCATTGGGTAAGTCTTTGCATTTGGTTTATTGGCACAATCTTTTGATATGTGATTCCAACTCCCTTACAGGAGAGGATGTAGGGCATCACGTATATTGAGACAACTATTGGTAGAGATAAACTAGGTAGGAAAAACTGGCAATTTCTAAATACTACTACTAACAGTCAGATGTATTGAAAAAAATTTCAATAATATTCGTTATTACAACCAGTAGATATACAATTACCTGAAGAAATAACATAATTGGAGAATAATTAAGAAATATAAATATTACTAATACTATAATTTTGTGCAGAGTTCAATGACATGATCGTCACAAATAGTTTATCATGAGTCATGGTGATGAGCTACGATTTACATGTAAAATTTTGATAAATTTTGCACTGACCACCTTGCCGGAGACATGAAGAAATAAAACATAAAAAATGACCATTGTACAGGTTCGAGTACAAGTGACAATCGCTAAAAGAATTGCTTATATCATCATCCTGAAACCTTCTCAGTTCCAATGTGGGCAAAAAGTTTTTTGGATCTCTCAGAGGCTGGATAACATTCATCTTTAACAAGGACCAGAGCAAAACACTCAGAATCAAATGCAGCGTGCTCAGTAGGTTGCTTTGTAGCATTTGCTGGCACCCTATGCAAAATTTTGACGCCTCCATATGAATATCTAAATCATTCTCCCTGCAAAAACAGAAGAGGGTAAGTTTAGATGTCAGTACAACCTGAAAGAAGCCGTCAAAATAGTTTGCTGCATGAATAATGGCTGGCAATTCCAGATTTCGCATCATTGAAGTTGAAGGTTCAACTTCCAGCTAGACAAAGTACATGCAATTCAATATGCCGTTATTTATTTTACAATAATAATAGTATCTTTCGGCAAGCGATAAGAAGAACATCAAAAAAGATGAAAAAGAAAGTGAATATAATATCTCAATCCTGAAGTTAGGAATACATCATAAGAGAAAGCAACTAGTATAGATAGCACAAGGTACAGTAGATTCCTGAGAATGCAGCCTCATGATTTCCTAAAGCAATGATAAACCACAATTCATGCACCCACTGACACTAGCAAGAATGCATATAAACAAACGCTCAAGTAGAAATGTTTGATTTTACATATCCATCTGAATAACCAATGCACTAGCATAATTTGATGTCAAAAGTCACTGTCATCGAATTTATAGTGAAAGTTAACCAGAATACTGCAAGCAATGATGGCCAACTGTCATAAATAAACGCTAACAGGCGTGCCTAGATTTCCAGCCATCCACTTCGATTCTATGACCATTTATTGTATCATAGAAACCAGCGATTTCCCGCTAACCAATGATGATGAGAACAAGCAATGTCTCGATTATTTAGGTTTACAACATGAATATTGGGCCATTTATTGTCAAAGAATGAGTGGACAAAATTGCAATAAGCTTCTAGATTGTTGTGTTTTGTGTTTCACATTAGCATAAAGAAAATTTTTATAAAAAAATGTGATACAGCCCACTGTTTTTTGTTGATCGAAGTGTTGGATTGTTATGAAGCAAAATGTTACAAAGTTAATATAGTAGAAATGATAAGACTAACATGGATGTGTGTAGTTATTTACAAAAAATAATAATAAACAGGAACAATTAGCTACAATTCCAAAAGAATATAAAATGAAAGATCAGTTTCAGATGCTATGGATGAGTACACAAACAAACCGACTATAATTAAAAGAGTCAAATTCTATGGTATAAAGTATAAAGGGTAAAAAGAGCTCTAAGAAACAATTAATTAATATAGTAACAAATAATTTAATTAATTTGAATGTTGCTAATAAAAGTTGCATCGAACTGAATGATAAAAAATTTATGTAACCCCAAATAGTTAAGACAAATACATTAATGATGGTAGACGATGCTGGTGAATAAGAAAACCAAGTCATTTAAATATAGACAAGCTTGCCACCAGCTATCAATTTATTTTTAACTAAAAACCTGCCATAGTGATGTGATTTTCATTGACATGAAATTATGGAGTACACTAGACATAAGTCACTTCCCACAGCAAACATCTACCTCACTTGCATTATTCATCCCAGCAATTCCACACTAGAAAGTTGACCCAACCCCACTCCCATAAAACCATGTAGGTTACATAACAATTAAATCAGACAACTAAAGCTTTTGATTGCACATTTGATTTCTCAAACATTTCACTAATAAAACTGTATCAAACAAACTCTGTCAATATTATATTTTTCATTGGAACATATCTTCAAACATTTTCCCATGTGTCAAAACATTTTGGACTCAATGCAACACAAGGAATCAACATTACTTAAGCAACATTATTTGAAGAAAACTTTGCAAATCTAATTATGATTTGAGATGCATTTTTCTAATATTTACCTCGGCATGTCAATGGGCCATGCTTGGGCCCAAGACGGCCCAACTCGATTTTGTCATAGGATGGTCCTTATATATGCTCAAATTCAAGTTTGCATTAGATTTTTCAATTTTTGACATCAATCCCCCATAACAAAAACAACTTGAACTAGTTTTATAATAAAATAACACTTATATAGTATATATTGTGTCATATATCAAGTACAAGTTAAAATCTAAAAAAATTCACACCTGGATCAGATGCTAAAATTGAAAAGAAAAAAAAAACACACAAACTAAAACCCAAAACAAATCGAGTCAAAAAATTGCAGGATTTACATAATTTTGGGTTTTGGATTTGAGTTCGCAATTTTTTAATAACCAAACCAATTTAAATTGGATTTTTCTCAAAACCCAACCTGAGAGTTCAAGATTATGTCACAAAACATATTGATGTATCCACAGCCTTCCAACAAATATGATCCTTTGTCAAGTCACACCATATGGATATAGCCATGTTCTTGATTCGACTTGCACCAGTTGAATAAGAGATGAAGATAAATGATGAGAATGAGAGATGAGATGCTGGGGGAGAAGAAGAGATGCTAAAACAACAACAACAACAACAAGCCTTATCCCACTAAGTGGGGTCGGCTAAAACTAATAGATGAAAAATAGAGGGAGAGGCTATTTATATACAATTTTAAGGAATTTCTAACAGTCTTCTGAATTTTTAAGATCATTATAATCATTTTAACTAAAAAGACTATGGTACCCCAATTATCCAATTTTTAAATATTTTTTGACGGAGAATATCAAGAATTTTATAGGGAAAAAATTGTAAAAGCCAAGCTAGGTCATGCCCAACCTGACCTGAGCCAGCTTTAGGCCAAGCTTGACAAGCCCTGGTCATGTTTCATGCATGACACCAAGGTTACTCTTCAAGGAAAAAAAATGTTAATTGCATCATTGTCGCATGTGCTTGGATATAATCCTTTCAGATGTCATTTTGTCTTAAAGACTTGCAACTTCAACTCCAATCATAGTCAACTATCCCCCTAGCTGGGATGTAGATAATAACACCTTATAAGAGAACTAGGAAAAAACCATTGCATCACATGTACAAAACAGGAAGAGAAAACATATAGGCAAATATATCAGGACCAAAGGTAATGATGATAAAGATGCATTACAGTTTGGTTAATTGATGATATTAGGAATTCGACATGATCAGCTGTTATTATTCATTTTTTCTCAAAAACAAATTGTGCCTTTCCTCTCTTACAGAAGGCTGAAAGGCATCCGTTGGTATGAATTGGGACTGACTAGCAATTATTTGTGTATGAATTCTCAAGTTATTTTATTGATTATATAAGATCAAAATATTTATCTGTATGTCTATATAGGGGGTCTACTAGGAGACAAAAAGACTAGCATTCAACCACCTAAATGAAAGCATTTCTACTAGTAAATATTCAGGCATCCAAATAAGCACTGTATAGGCCAAAATGTATGCAAGAAAAGCTTTCTTAATCACAAACCCTTGCACGTTTAGGATTGGGAGCCTCTGGTGGGTCTCGACGACTTTGGGAACTACTAGAGTCATTTGAGTTCCGCATAGTGGCCTGTGTACAGAGAACATCAATATAAGTAGAAAAATTACCTTGTGTCCAGCAAGCAGTACATTAAAAGGGTCATCCTTACCACTGCTGTCGAAGAACTCTGATTATTTGTTGTATCATCTTGTTCTGTTGATGTGGCTTGAGATATGAATGGCATAAGATTACGTACTAACCTTGAGAAGAATAATCCGTCCTCACTTACTCCTACACCCGCATCAGGTGGAGAATTTCCACCTATTCCTGCTTGATCAGTGGAAGAACCTCTAGCAACCTCTGGATGACTAGTGGCATCAACGTGAACTTGCTCTGTGGGGAAAAATGACTGCAGCCACTGATCCAATCTGCCAGTTAGTTGAGAAATAGGGCTTTGTCTGTTTTGTTGCTCAAATTGGATTTCGTTGTTGTTAAGAACCGATTGCAACTGTTGGCCTCCACTAAGGAAGTCTCTTAAGGAGCCTGAAAAGCATAAGCTCAGTCATCATATAACATGTTCTTAGTTTAAAGCAGCATAGGGAAAACTCTAAACTCTAGAGAAGCTACAAAACCTGAGCAACACAAAAGGGATAATACTGGACTACTTCATATAGCCAAATTCATAAAAATCGTAAGAGTGAATTAGATAGATTATTCCTGACCTTGATGTGAAGCTGAAGCTGATTCATTTATTGAGGCATTTAATCCAGAATCTAAAGAAACTGTACTAGGAGAAATTTGGTTAATCTCATGAATGAAATCTCCAATAGAAGATTCCAAGTTTTGTGATTCTACAGTGGATGCAATAGTACGCTGCTGCTCACTGTTACGACCATTGTCATTCACCCCATTAGACAATTCATTGGCCCCAGCATCACTCAAATTTCCAGAAGTGACATGTTGAACCCTTGCAAGAAAAGGGTAGATTAGCCCAACTGCACTGCCAGATGACTCGGATATTGAACGGCCAACCCCAGCAGGTACAGAAACCACTGTTCTTATTGGCAATACTCTTACTCCAGAATCTCCAGCAACAGCTGGATTATTTGGAGCTCCAGAAACAGCTTGATGAGCAATATTTGTAGTGGAAGTATTTTCAGTTGGATTTGTTGATCCTTGTACTAGCTGTCCACCTTGTGTGCCTAGGTTATGAGGCGAAACAGGTAAGGTACGACCTAGGTAAATGATCACATCATCTGTCAGGTCAAAGGCATTTAAGGAAACAAAACCATAAGAACAAGGTGATTAAGAATCGATAATATTCTGGAATACCTGCACGAAGACGAATGCTAATATTTCCTGGGACTAATGTAGGGCCTAATGATTCAGCTTGTACACCATGACCACTATATGCAGCTCCCATATGCGCATTAAAATTTGATCCTGGATAGAAAGGAACAGGCTGCAACAAGAAAGTTCAGTTGATACAGAAAAGAATAAGATATAACATAAATGATAGTCTAGTGATGAAACTTCTGCCAATGCGGAGTTCTGGAAAAAATCGGACCATGTTGGATCTATATTGTACACAGCCTTACTCTCCTGCATTGCAAGAGATTGTTTTCGCAATTTGAACCCGTGACCATAAGATCACGTCACATCAACTTTACTATTGTCCCAAGGCTCCCCTTCAATAATATATAACTCGATAAATGAAGTTTTTTTTACCTGAACCATCACAGGATTAGGTCCAGATGCTGAGATGAAAACTGCAGGCCCCGCATTGATAACAGCATCAGACTGCATGATAAACATCATTTAACTATAGGTATACTTGATGTATATGCAAGGGAAGCTGGTTATGCAACATACTGGTCTTTCACCCAGCCGCAACGTCATTGTCGTACGTCCCAGCTCTAATAATAAGGAACCCAAGTTCTGCAATAAGACTCCAGATCTAAGCACGCTATTTTGAAGGTTCCCACGCATAAGTGGATCAGTCAAACTTGCTTGATCCTCTAGGCGTCCTGTGAATTGCTGTATTAAACAGAAAAATATTTATCCGTCAAAAGTGATTGATAACAAAGAATTAACATAGAAAGGAACACAAAATTGTTCCTGATATCTGTCAACCAATATGCCATTGTTTGTAAATGTGAATCCAGGAGTTTGTGAAAACACTGTAAACAACTTTCTTATGTCCATCAAGGAGCAGGGGATCTGATGAGTGGTAATAAATGAAAAATAGATTGGAAATTTTACAACAGCTCAAGCTTTGGCAGCAGTGGACACCCTGCTAGTGCTAATTTCCACAATTAAACATCAAAAGTATCCAAGTTAGTTCATGTGTTGTACTTTGACATATTCAATTAATCTACATGCCCAGACATGAGAGGCATGAGAGGCAGTGTTAAGGAGATTGAAATATAAAACTATCTCATAATAGCTTAAGCTTTTAGATAAGTGAATGCCAATTAACCCATGCTATGCTGCATCTAAAAGTAGATGCCACAAAACTAAGAGCTTGTTTCAATTGTTCAGCTCTACATTTCCCTAAAATTTCAATCTAGTGTATATTAAATTGAATCTAGAGTCTACAGACTCTACACTATTGTTTTGTTGTTAAAAAGGATAGGCAGTTGAGATCAACCTGTGTACATCGTTGGATATCTCATCTACACTCTTACACATCTCCAATCTAACCCCATCATCATTTCTATTACCATGATGTGGTGTGGATTAGCCAACTCTCAGCCCATCTTTTTCTTCTGGTGAGTAGGCCCTTGAACTTCCTCTGTTTCCAAATTCATACCATACTAGGTGACAGGAAGGCGTTGGTATCTTCACAAATGCTGATTAGCATTCAACCTGAGCTGATAATTGAAACCTTGTGCTAGATCAACATATAATACTTTCTTGTTTTCAGAATGTATGATACACACTACACAGTACAGATACTGTTGCTAATGTGTAGCCAGTAGGTTCATAGTTGTTGGAGCATGTGTTGGAAGATGAAACTAGTACAAACTAGCACTGAAATATGTGTAACTTATTCGATGATGTGGGATCATAGTTTATATTTTCTACTGAATCTTTGAAACTGTAGTAATCCGATTAAAGTTACAAAGTTGAAGAAGGAAATTTATAATGGGTAATCATAAAAATATTTGTATTGTCGATTCCTGTAAGGTGGAAATTGGAAAAAGGTGAATGATTAACAATGGACAGCCCTTGGGACAGAGTAATAATGTTTTGTCATATTCATAAAAGTATTTGTATTATAATTTCTACAATGTGGTACTTGAATAGGGTGGAATATAGATGGGTTTTGAGACATATAGTAAGAGTGTTCTGTCATGAAAGGTGTAAGGTCTTTAGACCAAGTTTCTCACATAAGCAGTAGCAAGCAAAAGTGACTGCCAACATGGTGTCATTAGGTTTGGAGCACTACATCCCCTCTATTTACTGATTGAAGAGATGCAGACACTGAATCCCAAGTTTAGGTCATCCCTTATGACTCAAAAGAGGTACAATGGTACATTGGGTTTGACAAAATTATTAAAATTTAGAAGTGATCAGAAACAGTCAACTATCCAAAAATTTGTAGAAAATGCTAATTAGACTGCCCTAGCAGATATTGACTGGGACGAATGAAATAGTCATAAAAACCAACAATTCCTTTGAATTGCTCTGCTTGATGAGTCCCCAGAAAATATTAACTATGATTTGTGAAATAGTCATATGCAAACAAAAGTTCATTTGAATTGTTCTGCCAGAATAGTCACTAAGAAATCTCGACTGTCGTAGAAATAGTTTCTGTATTCTGAATTCAAACAGCTACAATGATTGAACCAAATAAGAAAACAATTAAACAAATTCAATTCACAAATCAAAATAAAAGACCTTCCCATGGCATATAATCTGCAAATAAAAAAAAAAAAGCATTGGCCCCCTCCCTCATTTCACATCTACGCTTGTTTTTGCCTTGGCGGGTCTCTTTCTCATTTATTATAGCTTGAAAACTCAGCTTATTCATTGGTGGAGTTATAAGAAATGTAAAACTTCTTTAAATCATATTAAGAGAAAACTAAAGGTTCATATATATTCCTATTGGACAAAATGATAATACCAAAACCCATGGCAGCATATTTGTACTTAGCTGATTAGGCAAATGTACTCGTGAAGGAAATGGTCATTACATAGAAATGAAACATTGCTGGAGAAAAGCCATGCGCTAACTATGAACCAATTTAGTCTATATTAGATCAACTATCAAAATCATAACACTGTAGGACCCAAGCAACAAATTGGCTAAACCGTGCTTTGACTTTTCAGGATAGGCATCTAAACAAGATTGTTTTCAATTTAAAGCAAATTTACTATTGTAATTATTTGAAGTGGATGCACGGACCTTAACCTGCCATTCAGCTCTATGCAACACTGTATTTCTAGCTATCCTGCCATTGAACTTGATGCAACAAAGTGTTTTTAGTTTTAGCTAGAAAAGGGTCAGCACATCTATAATTTCTTCACCTTTCTCAAATCTTCGCCAAGTCATTAGTGACTATCTGGACATCATGACTATATACAATCCAAGATAAGTAGTTACCAGTTGAATTGGATATCGAGCCAGTACAAACTTTTGATTCAATGTTGACCTTAAGGATCCATTAGACCAATACAGTACTGGCAGCATATCATACATATTAACCCATACCCAAAACGAATAAAACAAATCACAGCATGGTGCTGTACTACGGTTAGCAACAATAAATTTACTGTTTACAACAGATTGCCTAAACTTGGATGTTTCACCTACTTGCTTGCACTCAACTGAAAAATTTGATCTGACCAGGCAGTATGGTCCAAAATATTAAACCATGCCTCCGACCTCAAAGCTTAAACCAGCTTGCATACTAAGTTCAAAGTCTTGAACCCACAGCAAGTTTAACCATTGACTCGAACAGTAACCCACTCTGGAATTCACAAGAGGCACCATAGTCTGTTCCTTCTTCTGTTGTTTATTTCAAATTCGGTAGACAGAGAGGCCGATCAAAGCCTTTTTGTGATTTCCTTTTAAGATCTTTGTAGTTCTACCCAAGATAAGGCAGGAGCAAGGGATCCTAATGGAAAAGCTATGAAAATATTTATTAATCCCTCCCTCCACTTTGTTTGTGACATTGAATCCCATGTCCCACACTCAGTATCCTGTATCTAGCATTCAACTCAAACACCTAGGTTGCTAAGAGCAAGTGTTCTTGTTGAGTAGCCCGGTGGTAGTTGACAAGGAAGACAAAAGTAATCTTGTCATTTCTATTCTTCTCACTGTTCTTTCCTCTTCTACTACCCAAGTAAACAAGTTTTATTACTACTCTCCCTCCCCTTTCCTTTTTCTCCTTTACCTCTTTTCTCTCCGATTTCTGTCTAGAGTAAACAAAGCCTAAAACATGTAAACTACATAGACATCTGAAGATGGAAACCAGTTATCAATGCAGTTATTTTCAAAGCATCTAGCCAGAAACCAAGTTCTTCATCCTTACTAGTCCATTAAAACTCGACTATGAGATTTATTTAAGATTTCCTATCAGAACAATATTACTATGCATAATGCAGTTATTTTCAAAGCATCTTGCCAGAAACCAAGTTCTTCATCCTTACTCTAGTCCATCAAAACTCGACTATGAGGTTTATTTAAGATTTCCTATCAGAACAATATTACTATGCATGTGACTCCAACTACGTTGGTATGCCTTATAGAAATATTTAGTTTTCATTAGGATGTGATTTAGTTGTAAGTCTAGAAAATGTAATGTCCTGGTTCCAAATGGTTCATTTAGTATTAACAAATAACTAAAATCCTAATATCTTTCTAGTGCTACACCAAGGAATTAGCTCACGAGGTTCATATAGAACATGATTAAACTAACTGATGATAGATTTAATAAGGCAATGAGTGCTTCAGAGCATCAGTATGTCAATTTAAAAAATGATCTACAACTGCATATAGTTAATGGTTACTAAAACCAAACTTCTAACACCCTCATTTATCATATGGAAGAAGTCTAAATACATAAAGCTTACCTCTTGTAAAAGGCATAGAGCACCAGGCAACCAATACCAAGGAACTCGAAGAGAAGACTTTGGAGGAACTTTTTCTTTAATATCTCCAGCATATTCAGGTTCAAATAGAAGTTTATCCCTAATATCCATCAAGAGCTCCTACACGTACACATTGAACTTTAATACTACCACAAAGTTCTCATTAAGTTTTTATATTGCAAAAACTATTCAAAAACACCATTATGCACCTGTCGAGAAACAACTACGCCAGTTGTATAGCCATCCTCAATTGCTGAATTCTTCAACTCCATTGCTGCTTTAACAATCTCATCCTTTTCAGCTTTCACTGTAACACCTAGAAGCTGCAAATTTGTTGATATTTATTAGAACTATATCAAAGCCCATAGAGTGCATAAACAAAATCAAAATAGTCAATTGTTGCATGTTGGTTGAATCAATAGGCTCAATCAGGCAATAAATCGTTGTTTTTTTTTTGCTACTATAATAGTAACTATTTCAGCTTCAGCCATGCAAACTTAAATATCCTTTTTATTTCTCATTGACGAATGACATCTTCTTCTAGAAACTCTATCTATTCTTCGCATGATATTGGAGCTATTGCTCAAACAAGCATGAAACTTGTGCTTGCATATATGCCCATTGGTCAAACAGGATATGTAATTATTGGAATAATTGTTGGAAACACAAATGATGGATATGCAAGCATGATAACTTATATGCTGTTGATTGAACTCAAACAGGCAATATCAGAACTCGCCAGTAAAACATTTAATTATAAGAAAAAACAAATGAAAAGATGCAAAAAGAAAAACTTAGAAATAGAAACATAGAATTTGTCATCCTCACAGAATATTAAGATAATAGTAGATAGTTTATAGTCTCTCATGTGCATGGTCATTTGAAAATTCCAATGTTTATGTATGAGACTATGGGTAATAAATCACAAATTGACTTTCTTATTATTAGAAAGAGGGATAGAAAGATTTATAAAGATTGCAAAGTCATTCATGGAGAAAGCTTATCTATCCAACATAGATTAGTAGTATTGGATATACGCTTAAAGCATAGTATCAATAGAAGAAAAATATACACAACTTTTAAAATTAAGTGGTGAAAGTTAAAAGATAAGAAACAGAACATATTTAAGAAAAAAAGTAGGAATACAAGTATTAGGTGAATATATACGGTAATTCTAATACGACATAAAATAAGATGATATCAAATTGAAAATAATAACCAAGAGTGTACTTGGTGAGTCAAAGGAACATGCACCACTAAATAAAGAATCTTGATGGTGAAATGAGAAAGTGAAGAAAAAAAACGAACAATGTATAAGGAATTATATATTTGTAAGAATGAGAAAATTTTAAAAAATATACAATAACTAAGAAAGAGGCTAAAAAAGCAGTGAATGAAGCTAAAAATGAAACTTTTAAACGATTATATTGAAAATTAGATAAAAAAAGGAAAAAAGACATTTATAAAATAGCTAAAGTGAGAGAGAGGAAGACAAAATATCTTATCCAAATAAGATGAATGTAATAGGGTACTAATAAATGATGGAGAAATAAAAGAGCAACGGTGATGCATTTTCATCAACTTTTTAATGAATATTTAGGTGACCAACTTAGGTAATTTAAGTAGGTTAAATGAATATAGAAATTTAAATTTTTATCATAGAATTTAAATTTTAGAAGTAGTTAAAGCTTTAAATGAGATGTAAAATGGAAAATTCATTGGACCATATGATATTTAATTAGAGGTATGAAAGTACCTAAGGAAATAAAGTATTGAATAACTTACAAAATTATTTAACATGATATTGAAAATAAAAAAATTGTCTAATCAATGGAGGGTAAGTACTTTAATTCCCTTATATAAAAATAAGGGGGGAAAATAAACTTGTGCAAACTATAAAAGTATTAAATTAATGAGTCATATCATGAAACTTTGAAAAAGAGTAATAGAAAAAAGATTAAGGAAAGAGACCGCAGTTTCCAAAAATCAATTTGGATTCATGCCTAGAAGGTTGATAATAAAAGTTATACATCTTCTCAGACAACTAATTGAAAAGTATCGGGAGCAAAAGCAAGATCTATACATGGTATTCATTGACTTAGAAAAAGCTTATGATAGAATCTCAAGATAAATTATAAAATTCTAAAAAAACAAAGAGGTGTTAGCGTAATATATATTGAACTAATTAAAAATACGTATAAGGAAGTAGCGACCTGAGTGAAGACTTCAGGCTAATTAACTGAAGTATTTCTAATAAAGATAGGGTTATCAAGGATCAACCCTAAGTCCCTATTTTTTTGTACTAATCATGGATGAACTCACTGGACATATTAAAGACACAGTATTGTGGTGCATTTTGTTTGCAGATGATATTGTTTTAGTATATGATACACGTGAAAGAGTAAATGCTAAACTGGAATTTTAGCGGAAAACAATAGAAGCGAAAGATTTTAGACTTGGTAGATTAAAAACAGAGTATATAGAATTTAAGTTTAGCAATATTAGACGTAATGAGACAAGTATGAAGATAGAAGATAACGAGTTATCTGAAACTAAGAGCTTTTAAGTATTTAGGATCATTTTTGCAAGACGAGAAAGTGATTGAGAGAGATATCTTACATAGAAAACAAGCAGGATAGCTAAAATGGATGAGAGCGTAAGATGTTTTATGTGATCGTAAAGTACATCTAAAACTTAAAGGAAAGTTTTACAAAATAGAGGTTAGACCTGCTATGTTATATGACCCTGAATGTTAGACTATGACTCGAGCATATGAGCAGAAGATGAGAGTTACAGATATGAGGATATTAAGATGGATGTATGGACATATGACGATGGACAGATTAGAGAAAAAGTCAAAATTGCATCTATTGAAAGAAAACTCTAAGAGACACATTTAAGGTGGTACAAACATGTACTTAAATGACCAATAAATGTTCTAGTTAGGCAATGTGAAACTATGACAAATATACACATCAAACGAAAAAGAAGAATGAAAAAAAAAACTTAGTTATCAATAATAAAACAAAATAAATTTATTTAAATATATAGTAGGGCATAAAGCTCAATAATATAAAAGGATCTATATAGCTAATCTCACATAGTAAGATAAAGCTTGGTTGTTGTTATTGTTCATTTCATATTTTTAATAATTCTGTACAAAACAAAATTTTCCATTTATTTGGTGGACATAATTCACTCTTTTTTTATTATTTGTAATTTTGGCATTTTGGAAACAATCTTGAAAGTTAATGATTTTAAGGATATTGGTCATTTATTGTTTTATAATCCAACATCTTTAAACCATGATTTAAAATACTTATAAAAAAATTATAAGTTGTGATTAGCACTTTTATATTTGTATTTTTATCAATGTATTTATTTCACTTTTTATGTTTTCATTTAACCCATTTTTATTTTACAAAGATATTTTGATTATTTACTGAGAAATTTGATATAGCATTTCTACTATCTAAATTTCTAGAAACTTGTCATTTTGACAGTCACAGTTCTTATCATTTCAAGATCATGAATTCTAATCTAATTCGTTACAAATTATATCTTCGGTTTTCTTAATATAGTTCAGTAAAATATTCATCTTATTCTGTTTTACATTCTACACTTCCTATGGTATAGCTTATTAATTAGAATACTAACTGATAATTTTAAGTTACTAAGGGGCCCATATGAATGCAAGTGCCATTCGCTATCATAAACCTCCAGCTGCTCTTTCTCAACCCCACACATCTCACGAACAGACACATTACGTCCACATTGGTGCTTCTTTAAAGCATGCAAACTATGGATCCTACTGGACAAAGACAATTAAGTGCTAATCAAATGATATATCTCTCTTTCTAAATCGCACATCTCTTTCACATTCTCTCTCTCTCTCTCTCTCTCTCTCTCTCAAACAAACAATTCATATCAATCAACTTCTTCAGTATGCCTTATATAGACAGATTTATTTGTTGCCAATCAAAGCATAGTTCATTTTGATGGGTTTAGGAAGATCTTAAGCCAATAAAAGATTACAATCAACTTCTCAGGAGAAAATTATTTTGGAATCGACTTATTCAGAGCCATCGCAGCTGATCCTGCTTGGAATTGGCCATTCGTGAAAATTATGCTTTAGTGGAATCACCCTTCGGTTGAAGTTCTGAATCAAAGAGTTCTACTACCACTAGCCAAATAGGCAACAAAACTAGGAAATAAAGACAAACTATGATGGTATCAATATTGAAAATTGTAGCATTAGGCTACCACAGACACACAGAATGCTTCACATTCCTGCAACTGCACAATGTCTATCTATCTTCCAGATTTTCCAGGAAATCAACTCATACTTACTCCTGCCAAGAACAACATTGCCGTAAAACAAGCGGCATTCAGTCTTAGTATGGGAGCAAATGAGTAAGTCTGTATCCTACGAGGATCCTAACGTACCAAATACAAGACCTACACAGATTAAGTTATATAAAATGCATAGTGGTGACAACTGATGAACCAAAACAAACGAATAAGATCAGTGAACTAAACCAAACGAAGAGATCTTAAGGAGCAACGAACACGGTAACAAAAATTAAGTTGATGTCTCACCTGAAAGCAAGTCACAGGAATCACTACCTCGTCTCGAACCTTCCCATTGTCTACGTTGGTCGTCTCGAGAATCTTCATCTTCCCCTGTCCAGCGACCTCCAACCGGCCGGGAAGCGACTTGGTCCCCGAAGTTGACTCCCGGTGGAGCCTTCTTTCCCCAAGAGAGGCGGCGCCGGAAAAAGCCAAGATCCTCCTTCTCCCAGCAGTGTGCAGACAGCTCCGCCATTGAACCGGCAAGCCGAACACCGCAGGAGACAATGCCATCGCAAGCACATAAATCTAAGAAATTACCTTCATGGAAGGCAACCGATCTACAGAAGATGGCTACGCCATCATGGAGCTCAGAGATCAAGGTTACAGATTAGGGTTTCGCCGAGCTCCATCCAAGGGAAATGGTACGAAAGAGGTCGGCAGTAAATAGGTCGAAGTCGAGGTGGCCAGGTGAGAATGGGCTCCTTTTTTAATTTTTTTTTTTTAAAAAAAGGAGAGAAAAAAAAAATCAGCTTAACCACTTTAAGTTGCTTTTACAATTTTATCCTTCCAAAGTCTAAATTTTACATATTCCTCTACCTTGTTTTGTTTTTATTTATTTATTCTGTTCATTTATAAGTAATTTAAGATTAATCACTATCAATTAAATTATTTAATCCAAATGTTAATAATAGATTGTAGGCATGACAAATTTAAAGCCGTATGCTGTCATATGAGCCACGTGATAATAAAAATGATTAATCCATTATTAAGATTTTGTAGAAACATATTTACAGGATGATTAAGGGATTATAAACCTAGTATAAAAGTCACAAATGAAATCAGTCATAAGAATTTATTAAATAAAAATTGTATTTAATGATTTTCATTTTAAATTAAACCCTATTTGTTACATTTATTTAGGTGTAAAAAAAATATCATTAAACATTCATCCCCTTCTTTAAATTTAAACGATTGTGGCAGATTTCCATCGACAATGATACTTCCGACCAACAAAATTGAACCTTTCAAGAACAAATTTGACCATTTACTAGTCAGGAATTCTTATTTTATCACTCAATTTGATAACAGCTATTTTCTGTTAAAACAAACAAAGTCAAATATCTCTATATATAATATTAAAAATATATATAAATCCCTTAAATCATAAAACTGGATAGTATTGCACAAAAGAAAAAAAAAGAAGACAAGAAAACAAGAGGTAAATAAAATGGGGAATGAAAAGCATTGATGAACATTTCTGAAACCATTTATAAGAAAAGAAGATGAAACTTGAGGGAGAAGGAATGAAGAATTTATTCTAGGAGATTTGAGATAAAGACTAAAGTAAAAGCAAAAAAGAAGAGCATTTCACAGAGATAATATAACTGAGAATGTAATACTTATTTAAATTACTAACTGACAGTATTACCCTACGCCAATCTGATCGACATGTAAATATTAACTAAATATTTATATGTTTCTTTTAAAAAAAATTAAGGTGAAAATGTGACATTTCCTCACCTGAAAAGAAATTGAAGAGCACAACCATGCCCTAAAAAATCTCCACTGCACATGTATGTAAAGTTAACCCAGGCACAGGCATATAAACATGGATAATTTGAAGAATGCGATGGGGGTACAAGACAATATAAGAAAGTTAGAACAAGAAAATTAAATTTGCTAAATATAACATAAATAAGCCAAAAATAACACAGGATGTTCTATGTTTTGGCTCCATTCAATCATAAAATAATACAAATTAATCCCCACCAGTTTAGACTTCGGATAATCATCATGATAGCAAAAAAAAAAAAAAAACACAGAATGCAAAAATATGAATAATTCCGAACAAAGCTTAAATTGCTAATGTAACTGTAACCAGAAAACTCATGTTGGCATAGCTGTGAATCTTGAACTGTTACTTGGACAACAAAGCTTCAGATTTCATCCTACAAAAAGAAGTCATTAGTCCATAATTCTCTCAAAGCAGAAGGTTAACTACATGGTAGTACAACTAATTAAACGGCATTAAATCATCATCTCCATGTTTGTGGTAGGTCAGGTGAGTTTATTTTTCATTTATATACTTGAGCCACATCCTATTTTACTGACGACATTAATGTACACAAATTGGCGATATGATAGCCCACAACCAAGCAATTTTGGGATCAAGTATATATCTTATCTCTCCATTGATAAATGAACTCGCACATTTACATACTTTTTTGGAAATGAAGGTACAATTAAATTAAGCAAACATCTTTCCGCCTTTCCGCCAATATCTTTTTTTTTAGTCTTCAAAAGCATGTTGACCTCAAATATATTTCCTATGGATAGGGAAGCTGCGCCAAATTTGTAGGGTAGCTCAAGAGGGAGGAAAAGGAGGGTGTAATGCAAAACAACTTTGTCCAAAAGAATCAACATTTTTAGCACTACAAACCTAAATATAAGTGTATGAAAGTTTAATCTGGGTTCTAAAGGAAGGGATGTGGCCCAAAAATACAAACAAACAGAAGAAAAAAGGCTAATAAATTCAAAAGAAAGAATTCAAAACACATTCACACGCTATTGAAAGAGTTGTGTGTGGCAACCTCTTGATACAACACAGGCACTGCTCTGCTATGCAGCATACAGAAAAGGTAGGCGTAAGACGGATTAGTTTCAAACCCCAGCTAACATGTCAGAGTTCCTAAAGCCAATGAACCCAAGAGTCACTCTTGTAAGCATTACTTACACGGATAGTTCAACATACTCATTATTGTCCAGGACCAATGGTTGTAGCTCTAATAAACAATAGAATAAGAGAAAATAAAATGAGATAGCATGCACATATTCAGAGGCAGCCTTAAAAGTGTTGAATCAAATAGGCCGAGAAGTGTAAGAGTAAAGGAGGATCAAAGAAAACATTGTCAATCAATGTAATAAAAAAAAGAGTTAATTAGGTTGACTATTACTGATGATATAGATTTGCATAGAGCTCAATATAGAGAAAAATACCATACAGCCCACGACAAAAATGGAGGAAAGGATGATATCAATGGAAGTAGAACCACAAATTCAAGTCACAGCCATGACTCCAGCCACCGGAACATTCTTCAATCAGATCCAATGTGGAGAAGTGGCCCAATTCTAGTACTTAGATGTACTGGAGTCAAAGACCCACCTTAGGCGCTTCTCTATGCATTTAAGTGAGTTTGTGGAGCTTTATCCAAGGGAAAGAAGGTGATACTGTTGCCATTGGATGATCATAGCGATAGCCCACAATGGGCTATCTTCTCCTTTTCTCTGAACTTGAATCAAAGGAATATAGATCAGAGCAGAAAGAACAGCAGGAAAAAGAGGAAGAATGGAGGAAAAAGAGGAAGGTGCAGGAGAAGGCATAGGAAGACAAGGCGCCAGAAGGAAAGTGGAACACAATGAAGAGGAAGTGGGAGATTGGATCATCTTAGATTAGCAAACTTTGGTCTTATTCTGACCAGGCACTGAGATTAACAGGAGACTGCAAACTCAATGTTTGATAGAACCTTTAACATGCCCATTAAAGATCTCAGTCAATAGTTTAATTCAACACTTCACAAATAATAAGGATCAATTGCGTTCAAGTTATGCATGACAGTTCAACGGCCTAAAGGAAGCAAACTATCTGACAATTTACTATGCATGAGAAGACTAAATAAGTAAGATATATATAAACAAAAATAACAGTTGAAATTTGGAGCTAATATAATAATATGTATCTCAGGTTTTATTAAAATTAAATCATCTCCAGCTTATTCACTTAGCACACCTATTAGTCATAGTTCGGAAACCTGACACATTGTGTGGTTTGCATTGCACCTCTTTCAACTGGCGCTAGTAGGCTACTACATCTTTGGTAACACTATCATCATCATCATAGGGTCCTCCTGTTAGATGTAATGTTTGCAAGCTACAACGTACTCAAATGGCATATTTAGTTATTGGAGTTCTTTATTATATCAGTATATATCTTCTCAATTTAATAACATATTTTTATCTCTCAATGGACAAATCTATAGTTGGGATTTCTTTTCTTTTCAAGAGGGAGAATTCATCTGCAAGATTGATGTGATGGCACCTTTCACTGCATCCCAATTCTAAACAAATCATCTTCCTTCACATAAAATTCTTTTCCACACTTCTGCTCAACTCCAAGCTAGAAGCAATTCTTCATTAGATCATCCCCACTATAGCTCTACAAGGTATTGCTATTGCCTTCACCTAAAAAGAGAGATTTTCCCTTGTCAAAACTTCTCCTTCACCTCAATCTGACAATATTGACAGACTCCTCAAAACCCCTTTGGATCCTGCAGCTCCCTCCTCTTCGTCTAACCAAGTTGACTACATCATTTGGACCATCAGATTCATTGAAGATGGCATCACTGGATTAAGACTCTTAGTGTCCCCCATTATAAGTTGCCAACCAACTCAACAAGGCAAAGCTTTGTCTTTTGTCTACACCACACAAATCTCCAACTAAGCCTCCTTACTCTTCCTCTTGGCCATCATCATTATCACCTTCTCCGATGGAACTCTTGCTATTGATGCATTCAACCATGTCATAATGCCAAGATCCTACATCAGAGAAGAAATTTCCATTAATTGTTGACTGGATGAATTATTGACATCCACCACTATGAACCTTTCCCTTCTAGTTCTACCTCTTTCCCCAAGACGAGCAAACTTCTCTCTCATTCAGTATAACTGCTCCACTGTTACTCCAAATATAGTAGGCCCGAGTTCATGTGAGCTTCACTTCCCACTCAAAAAGATATCAGAGATTCCTATAGAAAAGGGAGGCAATGGTACTGAAAAAGATGATAACAGCAATCTAAAATATTTACTGTTAGCATTATATATTAGGTCTTCTGCTCTTGTATTCTTTATCTCAAGTTCACAGACAATAATCTCTTTGTTTTACCATCAATTTTCATCTTGCATTTTTTTTGCTAACATTATGAGTGCATGCTTGAAGATGAGACTAAATTTCTATTTGTCACTTCCAACATCTCCTTTCTGAGTTCACGCTGTTCTGTCTCTTTATACATCATTTACCATAAACTGATCTAAGTTCCATTTAAAAAAAAAAATAAATCTTTATATGAAAAATGTTAAACCAAATTAGAACCAAAAAACTTGGAACCCAAAACCGAAATTGGAACCTTAGAAAATTGGTTTTTTCAAATTGGGTTCATTATGGACCAAGTATGTGATAGTTTTTTGCCCGCCAACCCTAATTAGATACAATCCTTCAATAGAAAAAATATGAGTTCCAATTATGGTATAGGTCTCGTATGAAGAAAGCAAATTGTAAGATGTGTAAAAAGTGTAAAATAATATGTGGGATGCTTAACTAATCAACCTTGACTAAGTGTTGGATATAGGTCACGAAAAATGCAAGAGGAGGAATTTTTGTTTAAATTCTAGACCTAAAAGATAGTAAAATTTTTAAAAACAATAATATCAAATTTTTCAAAGATAAAATAAATAAAAATATTTGGAATCAAATGTTTGATGATGTTGATTTTATGATAACTTTGAAGGCAAAAAAAAGAAGAAGAATAGAGTAAGATAAATTCTTGGAGAATCTAAAAGTGAAGGTGTAACATGCAAAACAAATTGGTAGTGGTGCAGGGAACACAAAAGGCTATTACTTTAAACAGACATTTTTAAAGATTAGAAAAATTGTAGAAATTGAATGTGTATGCAGTACATAAAATTAAGGCAATAAAAAAGTTACAAGCATAACACTTTTTAAAAGATATAATAAGTTCTACAGTAGTCGTAAGACCTAAGAATAAAAAGAGATATTTGTAGGGCTGTAAACATACAAGGAAATGTAGAAGCTCAGAAACGCTCAGGTAGTATTAAATGTATAAAAGATGAAAAGTTAAACGGTAAAAGATTCTTGTTAATGATAATGCAATTAAGGAAAGATGAAAGTTTTCATTTTATAAAATATTTAATGAGAACTGTATAGAAATTTGGTTTTAGATATTGAAAATCATCGTAAGTGCAAGGATCATAATTTTTCATTTTATCAGATTAAGATTAAAGAAGCATTAAAGTACGGGTAGCAATGAGGGTATGGAGTAAAGTTTGATAATTAAGACAAGTTGGCTAATTGAATTACTCATTAAAATTTGATAATTAAGACAAAGTCGGATGAATGGAGTAAAGTTATTTAGTAACTATGTAAAATGTTGTTCAGATCATAACATTCCATCAAACACAAAACTTTGGGAAAGAATATTGAAAGTAAAATTAAACATTTCTTAAACCAATTTTGAAAAGAAGAACAACCATAGAAACCCTGTATTATTTACTAGATACAGCTAATGGAAAAATAACAAGGATTTGCATATGAATTTCATTAACTTTAAAATATCTATATAATGAAGACTCTAAGCATTTAGCATTGTGGGTTTTAGCAAAGAAATATAATAATTATGTTGATGTGAGAAAAGGTATCAGAGAGTTGCTATGAGTGTGACAAATCATTTTCACATAACTTTTACTTTACATAGGCATTAACAGTTCCTATCTTTTTCTATTAATATTAGATGAACTTACTAACCACATTCAAGATAAATTCTTAGATTATGCTATTTGTAGAGCGTAGATTATATTTTGTTAAATTAGAGAGATTAAATCCAAACATACAACTGTAGAGAAAAACTTTAGAAAGAAAATCTGCCATGCTTTGTTGATCAGACTGATGACATGTTGGAGGCAACATATGTAGAAAAGAAATTTAGTAAAGAATGGGCATGCTAAGATGAGTGTGAAGGGTTACAAGAAAGCATAAAATAAAAAATAGAAAAATTTAGATAAAAAATAGATGTAGCACCAAACAATGAGCATGCTAGTTTGATGTATGTTCAAAGTTGATAGATATTTTTTATAGTTAGAAGAAATATATTAGAGTAAAGGTTGCAAGGCATAAAATAAGATTAAGGAATAGTTAATGTAACAAAAAGTCACTTGGTTGACTTGCACATTATGTGATATAAATAGCATATAGCTCAATAGATAGATAAGATTCATGTAGCAACATCAAATACTTAGAACGACCACAGCTTTGTAAAATATTCAAGTCCGATAATCTAAAAGAATAACATCAAACATTGCTACAAATTTAAAAGTAAAAAAAAAATATTTTCAACCCATTTTATAAGGTGAGTTTGGCAATGTCTAATCTCACTTGTGTACTTGACACAATCATTTTTCTTTCCCAAAGAAGGTACTCATGCACTCGCTATCTTGAACATCTTAACAAACAAATTAGACATTTTAGTCCTGTGGCTCCTCATTTCAAAACAGAAGAATGACACAAAGAACCATACAGTGGACAAATGTACCATTATCAGCCTTAGCCCAACTTATGTGTTAGAAGCACCAACATACCAATGTGTGAATGAGCTTATCGACTTGAATTTTAAAAGAAGAGAGAGACAATTATCATGCAAAATTCCATCCTAAAGTGCATGCTAACAGATCGCTTCATGCTTCTAATGTCTGAATAGGATTAAGAGAAAAAAGGAGCTTATATTTATGTAACAATTTAATGTCAACCTATAAGCATGCCGTTAGAGCTATGTCCCTGACTCAAAAAGCCTATTTGATAGAATAAACTGCCAAATTGCCAACTAACCTCAATGTCATTAAAAAACCAACTACCACTTATCCCGGTGCATGCTGCCAATACAAGGTCTTGAGGAAGAGTCAAACCACATTAAGTCTACTGTATGCAACCTTGCCCCGTATTGTAAGACGATGTTTCCTTGACTCGAACTTGTGACCACAAAGTCACATGGCAGCAATTTTAGCATTGCACCAAGAGTCCCCTTTCATTACCACGAATTCAAAATCAAATAATCAACATAGAAACTGAAGAGAAACAAAAAAAAAAAAACAATTCGTAGAAGATATACCTTTATACCTTACCTCCTCCAATCAAATCTTCTGATGGTTTTTTAGCGTCCATCTTCTTGCCGGCTAGGATGTGGATTGGTGCTGTTGTTCCCGTCATTTCCTCTACCATCAGCATTGCCACCTTCTGCCTGGGCCTCAAACATTCTAAGTGGCCATGGTAGTGAAATCCTAAACCTTCTCTCCATCATTCTAGGGCTAGCAGAATCCCCTTCAGTGAAGGCTCCAGCTGCTGCCCCAACACCACTAGAATCCCTTGTTCCAGCAGTTGTCCGTGGTGAAGGGACTGCTGGAGTCCCCCTGCGTTGCTCATAGTCCGGATCATCAGTGGGAAGCTCATAGCGACACACTGGGCATGAATTATGCAACTCGAGCCATGGCAAGATGCAGTCTTTGTGAAAGATATGCTTGCAAGGCATCTGCTTGGCGTCATATCCCATTTCAAAAGTGTCCATGCAGACAGAGCATTGCGCTTCGTCAGAGGCAAGCAATTCTCTGCTAATTTGGATGTCTGGAAGGTTTGCAACAACAGACTTGGCAGCAGGTGGGGTGCCATAACGATTGGGATCATTCTCAGTAAGCTGCTGTATAAGCTGCTCGAGGCCGGGGCCGATAAAGTAATCCCCTAGGTTCCCAATTCCACCGCCAGGTCCACCCTCAACTACGACTTGGATATTGGCACCTCCGGACACTAATTGCTGGAGGTAATCCTGCAGGAAGACCATCGGATTGAAAGGAACCCCGCTAGTAGCACTAGTGGGGCCGCCAGGTCCAGATGGGGAGACGAAAAGCTCAGGGCCGAGGAGATCCGCAAGGTCAGTAGGTTGCCGGAGGTCGAAGCTAGCGGGGGCGGGGGAAGAGGAAGAGGAAGAGAAGAAGAAGGAGGGGCCAAAGGGCTGGAGGAGAACCGGATTTCCGGAGGAGGCGTAAGAGAAGGTATTTGCGCTGGGACTAGGGTTAGGGGATTCTACCTCTTCGAGGAAGCTATCGTGGCAGATGGGGCAGACAATCTCGAAGGCTGCGGTGGAGAGGGCGACAGTACGCTGGCAGCGGTAGCAGTAGTAGTTCTGGTACTCAGAGGCGGCGGCGGCGGCGGCGGCGGCGGCACCACCTCCATGGCTACCGGTGGAAGACATCGGCGCTGCAGGAGAAGGAAAGGATCGAAAAATTGGGAATAGATAGATTTGGAAAAGTCCTGCGAATGGGGCAGGTATCGGAGCCGATCGAGTCCGCCGCCTTCACGAATCTTGAAGCCTGTTTGCGGTCAATAACGTATCAGCCCCTTCCGGCCTCCACGTGGCTGCAGAAGAAGAATCTAGAATCACGATGCGGCAATGTTGACGTCAAATGTCTCGTGATTTATATTTATTTAATAGAAATCAATTAAATAAACATTAAATACATATGTATTTTTTTAATCTATTAATACTTATAAATAGTATTTGTTGTGCAACAAATATTTGTAAATCATACTTATGTACTGTGTTCCTAAATTATAATCACGAATAATATTTATAAATTGTATTCAGTATTCATTCTCAGTATTCATAAATCATATTTATAAATAGTATTCTTTAATAAATTGATAAACTATATTACGAATATAATTTATAAACTATGTTCATAATCAAATTATATTTACAAACCATATTTATTTGAACTACCATAATATTTAATATAATTTTTTAATATTTTATAAATGATTTTTTTTATTTTATGAAATAATTATTATAATATATTAAAATATATTTATATTATAGACTTTGAGTAAATTATGATAAAACTTATTAAATTTATAAATAAATAAATAAACTTTTATCAAACTTATAATTTTTTAAAAATAAATAAATAAACTTTTAAAATAAATAAACAAGCTTATTAACCAATCAAATAAAAACATTAAAACTTTAAATAAATAAGTAAATTAGTTTGATAATGTTTAAATAAATTTAATTTCAAAAAATACTAATGATTCAAATTTAAAAGGAGCTTGATTAAAAGTTTGATATCAATTAAACAAATTAATCTCAAATCAAATTCAAATTAAGTTTAAAAAAAAAACCATAGTTTGAATAATAGTTTTAAAAACTTAGTTATTTTTAGGCTCGGCGGCTCAGTGGCTCGTCTTGATTTGA
>JBAMHZ010000059.1:448790-465668 GCA_037177395.1 Alpinia galanga | reverse complement strand
GACTGTGGAGTAAACATTGGACGGTCTTTGACAATTCTCCACACATGCTCGAGATTGAATGCAACGCCATTGTTTTCAGATCGATATTTTTCGTACGCAAACCTCAATATATCTTCGTCGCTGTGACCATTTCGATATGAACTGTAAACACTATTATAATTTACGTTGAATCGATATACCTTCTTTTGGATTGTATTGTGCCAATGTGACTATATAACATTTGCACTTCTGGTGTTTGAACATGGGGGACGATTCTCATTGTAGTAGCTTGCAACACGTCCCCAAAAAGTATCCGCTTTTTGATCATTGTTGATTATTGGATCATCGCTAATAGTGACAAAACTTCTCACTAAGACCTCGTCTTTAACCTTTGTCCAACTTGAACGCTTTCTTGTACCCTCAGCATTTGAAATTACTTTTTCAAAATTGACCATCTCAATTGGGGATTCACGGTCGAAAAGTTGAGTCTTCGGGATAAAAGTCAGAGTTGCATGTTCATTCGACATTGGAGGAGTGAAAGACATACCAGTTGTGTGTAGGGTACCATATCCATGAACAACCGGCGGTGTAAAATACGAATGACTCATATTTTGCCAATATTCAGCTGACATAATTGAGATGATTCATAGAATTTCTAAAACTTTAGAAATTTTAAAGATTTTGTGGAGGAAATGACATATTTGAAAATCAATGTGGGTATTGATAATTTAGTGGAATTTGTGAATTTTAGAAAGATGAATATTCCGGTGGATTGTTTGTAGAATTCAAGAAATTTATAAAAAATGCCCTAGTATTTTCATCCATTTCGGATAGAAAATAAGATTGTATGAATTTAAAAAAATAAACGAGGAGAATATTTAGATAGTAAAATTGAAGAGTATAGCTAGTGAGTTGGAATGAAAATATATATATACACATTGATAAATTTTTATCGATGGAATTCGAACTAGCCTTTAATTAGCTGTTAAAAAATTAACTGTTTTATTTAATTTTTAATTTTTAATTTTTTAATAAATATAATTAAAAAAAAACACACATGGAGTGGGCCAGCCAAGGGCTAGCCCACCCTACACCCCTTCACAACGGTATTAACACCAAAAAAGTGTTATAACTCCTCCCATTAACATTCATTGATGCTCTTATAATATATTTAATAAATATAAATTATAAATTTAATAAAAAAATTAAGCTACGAAAATTTGTTAAATAAATAATGTCGGGATTTAAATCCCGATTTTTTTTTAAAAAAAAAAATAGACCGAAATTTAAATCTCAAATTTAATTTAATGAAAAAAATTAAAAATAATATATACCGAAATTTAAATCCTAAAAAAATAATTTATAAATTTATTTTATTAATTAAAATTTTAATAAAACAATATAATTTTTTAAATTTTTTTAAAATAAATTTATAATGATTTTTACAAATAAAATTTCAGTTTTTTAAAAAATTTAAAAATACGGTAAAAAATTAAAAATAATAATAATAATAAAAAACACAGATCCGGGATTGAAATCCCGAATCTTAAAATATAAAAAAAAATACAGATCCTAGATTGAAATCCCGGATCTCAAAAAAATAAAAAATTACAGATCCAGGATTTAAATCCCGGATCTTAACAAAAAAATTAAAAAAAATACAAGTACCGGGATTTAAATCCAGGCACTATCATATTTGTATTAAGTTTTTTCTTTACCTATTTTGTAATAAATTTTTAATCCGTATCTATTTTAAAAAAATATCTCATTAAACGTGACAATCTTAAATATATTTACTAAATCTTTAAATTTTTTATTTTTATTGAAATTATTTACTAAAGAACTTATAATATATTTAATAAATATAAATTATAAGTTTAATAAAAAAATCAAGCTCTGAAAACTTGATAAAAATAATGTTGAGATTTAAATCCTAATTTTTTGAAAAATAAAATATACCGAAATTTAAATCTCGAAGTGAATTTAATAATTTTTTTTTAAATAATATGTACCGAGATTTAAATTCTAACAATGTAAAAAAATAATTTATAAATTTATTTTATTAACTAAAATTTTAATAAAATAATTTGATTTTTTTAAAAAAATATAAATTTATAATAATTTTAAAAATAAAATTTTAGTTTTTTAAAAAAATCAAAAAATACTATAAAAAATAAAAAATTAATAAAAACAGAAATAAAAAAAATAAATAAAAAACTAAAAACATAGATCCGGAATTTAAATTCCAGATCACAGCAATTAAAAAAATATATAGGGATCCGAGATTTAAATCCCCCATAAAAAAATAAAAAAATATAGAGCCAAAATTTAAATCTCGGATCTTAAAAAATAAAAAAAATGCCTGGATTTAAATCCCGGCATAGTCATTTCTTATTTTTGTATTTATTTTTTTCTTTATCTATTTTTGTAAAAAAAAATTAATCCGTACATATTAAAAAAAAAATTCCGCATTAATTAATACAGTACGATAATTAATTAATATTGTACATGATTTTTTTTTATTTTTTATTAAATTTGTTTTTAAAAAATTTCCACAGAGAATTTTTAATAAATTAATACCTATTTTTTAAAAATTCCTGCATAGAATTTTATTAAAATAATTTGATTTTAATTTATTTTATAAATTTATAATGATTTAAAAAAATTAAAAATATGGCAAAAAAAATAAAAATTAAAAAGCAGATCCGAGATTTAAATCCGGATCTGCTGAAAAATAAAAATAAAAAATAAAAAAATAGATCCAAAATTTAAATCAGAACCGCTGAAAAAAAAAAGTGAATCCACAATTTAAATTCCGGTTCTGCTGAAAAACAATAAAAAAAAATAAATCCAAAATTTAAATTGCAAATATACTGAAAAAAAAATAAAAAAAAAAATTCAGAGTCATAAAAAAAATCCCAGATCTCATCTTCTCTAACTTATTTTGGTAATAAGTTTTTCTTTTACTTATTTTCAAAATAAAATTTTAATTTATACTTATTTAAAACAAAATCCCTTTTTTTTAGGGGCAGATTTTTTTATTAAAAAACAATATTTTTTTATAAAAAAATCAGTTAATTTTATTCCCGATCAAATTAATTAATTTTGTATCTCGATTTAAATCATAAAACCACAATGTAAACTTGGTTAGCACGATCTCCGAAAAAAGTTAAAGAGGAGAAATAGACACTTCTTGCACAGCACAAAAGTTCATCGAGTACTAGTTCGTGGCTTCAAAGCAAAAGCGTGGTATGAGACACGCCTAACTTGTGGCCGAGCATGGCTCCAAACCAAAGTAGGAGGAACATATATACATAAGGTCCATCGACTAGTTCGTCACACTATAATTAACATCCCCTGTCGATGCCCTGACAAGGATGATGCTCTCCAAAACATGCATAGTCACTGGCATGAAGGGCGGATCTAAACTTCTAAATCCTCTCCTGACTGGAGTTGTTTTTTCTCGACCCGGACTCGGATTTGTTTATCAGAAACGAACTCAAAGGTGCACACATCGCCTGCTTCTACGTTGTTCTCCTGCGCCAGCAACCGCCATCCTCTCCCTAATCCACTCTCGGACCTGTGGTTGAGCCGGATCGGCCATTTTCTTCCTCTACAATCAGTCACGATAACCTCACGCTTCTCCCTCGACAACTGCTCCAAGCACATTAATCTTTTCGGGATATTCTGCAATGTATAAACGCCATCAATTAAAGAAAGCTTTCAAAACGTACGTACGTCCAATAATAGATAGAAAGATAGATAGATACTCACAAGCTTTCCTAACGAAAGGAGACGAGATGTAACTACCACTTCCCATTTGAGAATTGACTCGCTCGTCTGGCTGTATCCCCTCCTTGCATTTGGCAATTCGTCTTGTCCTTCTATCTCGAGCGCTCTGGTCCTCTTTGTTCCAGTCATTGGTGTCTCAGAATCTAAACGACGTAAAGGAGCTTTCAGGGAGAAAAGAAGGATATATCATAATTATTCAATTACCTGCTGAATCGCAAGGAACGCACGAAGACGGAGATGTTGCTGATTGCTCATGCAGAGCGCGGCTAGGGACACTAGCAGTGTTACTGCACCATGCACGACAGCCGTTCGAGAGGAATATCTTCACTGTGAACACCAAATTGCCTTCGTAACGAAAGGCGACCATTGTGCCATCTCTCAGACTGTGTGCCTCTACGAACTTCTCCCAGCCGCGACCAAAGGACATGGTGCCGGATCTATCATGTCGCTCAACGACGACGTGCCAGAACTTGGCGCGGGGACTTAACAAGATGGCCTTTCTAAGCGACCTTTTCGTTTCAATGTACTTCATGAAATCACGGGGAATTGCCTGCAAAAATTGAGCTTGGTTTCAGATAGATTTCTCGCTAGCTTGTTTCGACTTCGTAGAAGAATTGAGGTCGAACTGCGGATCGATAAGAACTAGGACAGTTACCAGCTTCAGCAAAGAATCAGGGCGTAGAACTTTGAAGAACTGTGGCCTCGTAGTTTTGCCACCTTGACTCAGTGCTTCTACCGACATGCTTAGATTCAGGAGTAGGAGAAGACGCACAAGGTAAACGATATCAGTTCGGCGCTTTCAGATTTGCAAGTGATTTATATTTTATAGGGCACAGCTGAATTTCTTTAAATGGTTAATTATATGGCAGTGATAGGCACGTGTCAACAATTTAAACTTGATTGATGGATGGAAGGACGCGAAGATCTTGTAAAGGAGATTGCTAAATCCGATTCATTATTTCGCTTGTGGAACACGCTAATAAATTGAAAAGATTTAAGCATGTTTTACTCGAAATCTCAATATATTTAGGCCAGTGACATGGAGATTAATCATTAAGTGACAGTAATGTGATGCATGGATCTTGTAAATAGTTTATTAAATAATAATTATATTGAGATTAAAGTTTTATGAAAATAACATGGGCACCAAATAAACATTGTTTTAGGAAACAAAACGCAATAATAGTAGTTTCGCCTGATCATTCCAAATTGGTTTTCTTGAGTTTCAATTATGAAGCACTTGTGCTCCTCTTTTCGTAAGCATTTCCCTCATTTGCACAGTATTTCATTTAGTTTATATAAATACGATAATGGTTAAAGTGAAAAAATTAAAATTTTAAAAACATTGAAGTGATAATATTTTTATGGCTATAGTTGTAGATTCTGGAGACAAACCTTAGATTTCACTGTATTTCCAATTTTTAATGAGAAAATACAACAAAACATTCATTTAATAAAACGTCAGCCTGCTCAATACTCAAAGTAATAGAATTAGATTTCTATGTGACTTATTGCAGAAAAAGAAGAACAGATTTGATCAGAAAGAAAATATACAGCCGAAGCACGATATTTGATCAGAAACGAAAACTGATAATAACAGCTGAATCACATAATCACAAACGAAAATAAATTTATAAATGGCAACTTCGATCCAACAAGAACATGAACAAGAGATTCACGAAAGCAAACAACTAATAGATTTGCTTTCCTCTCGCTCTCCATTTGGGCATTCTCTAATTTGGGAGTGCATGCCCGTGGACCAGTGATCGTAAGAATCCTGGGAGAAGAATTAGAGGAATTGCTCAATCCTAATCTTCTACATGAAAATAGCACACAATTAAACCAAACACTTTACACTTGGGCTGAATTTTCTTTCTCTCGGAATTCTGGGGAAGCAAAACAAGAATTCCTGCATTGCTAATTTATGATGCTCAAGGTATTGGCGGAGCAGCAGCAGAGCATGTAGCTTCCACTGCAACTCTTTTCCTGACATTTGGGCATGGATCCCCACCGAAGTTAGTGTTGGAGATGTCGACCACGCATTTCTCCTGTCCAATGCAGCTCTGTTCAAATGGAACATCAGTCAAATTTGATTTTAGGAAGATTGTTATATCCTCTCAAGAAACATAAATACAGAAGGGCCAAACAATAATCATATGCATTCTACCATAGGATAGCCGAGTTGAATGAATTAAATTTTAAAATATAACAAGTAACTGAAGGAGCAAAGGAGACCAAAGAAAACTCTACTCAATAGTTAATATGTTAAAAAAGAGACGCAAATAACCTGTGTAACAGTACCATCGTACATGTAGAGGAAGGTCCATGTACCCATGACTGGCAAATATTTGTTGTACGTACATGCAAGTTAATGCTTGTGTGTTGTCAAGAGCAATGTCACAACAAAAGAATGTCTACCAGAAATTCACATAATGTTTTAAAAAAAATTAGATGCAAACATAATTCAATTTAATATATCCGTCAATAAAAATAAGTCTAGATAGACGTAGTTTTCCCATTCTTCCGTAGTATACTAGTGTTTATTAGGTCTATAGAACAAAGGATTGTGGCGTTGTTTTAGGAAAAGAACATGCACAATATCATCTGTAAGTATGTGCTGTCTAAGACCACTAGAAATTCTATAAAAGTTAGTTTATAGAAAGTTGTCTCTTCCTCATTTCTTGAAAATAATTTTCTTCAGAGCCACGTCCAGTTGAATCTCAAAGTGTGAAGCAGAGATCGTTGTTGAAGCAAAGAGATCTCTTGAAGTTGAAGTTGCACGTCAAAGAAGAGAGACATGTCCAACATTATGCACATTATAACGTAGCTTATAAGTTATAAGGGACTGCAACTGTACGAACTAAAATATACGTGTATCTATGAATAGGCATGCATATCAAAGAAGAGAGAGATAAATGAGAAGCATAGGAACCTTTGCAAGGATGGCATATGAATTTGGTGAATGGCATGGTCCCTGTTGAAAATTTTGACATGTTCCAAGGGGTGTCCCAAAGCTGGCAAATACGATATCTGATATAGTTTGTCCTGGGGCACATTGTAGATGGACCTTTGGTTCATGGTGCTCTTCAGGCTGGCCATAGCTCTCAATTTTCCAATTCTTCAGTGTGGGATGTAATTCAGAAACATCAGCACAAACAGTAGAAACAGATCTCTTCGCTAATGAGATCTTTGTTGTATCGCCTCCAAGTTCTTCAAACACTACAAGTAGATTTCTTGTTGCCTGCAACCAGGAACGTGGCACATGGTACCTGCAAATCAACAATATTCCTCATCCTTTTGGGAAACATATAATAGTGGCTACCATTTTCAAAATGATAACTAGCACCAAGTTTAGTTCTATAATTCTATAAAATCTAAAAGAAATTGTGAATGCATCCTTTGTTTGGCAAAGGTCTACCGTTGGTTTTTCATTTATTAGACACGTCTACTAAAAGTCTAGACAGATTTTGTTCTGTGCCAATAAGTAGGGACTTCGAGTAAAAACAGTTATTGGCACAGCACAAACACAAATCTATTGCATCAGAACAAACAAAAGAATTATGAATCTTGACGACTGTATGCATTTATTGCTCAAGCGAACTCAAAGAAAGGGTTTAATAGTATGAGCTCCTTGTATTTAGATCTGTCAAATAATAATGAATTACACTTGGATTATCACTTGAAATTCTTCAAGTGATAATCCTATTTCGATCTATCCAATAATAATGAATTACACTTGGATTATCATTTGAAGAATTTCAATATCAAATTAAAGATTGATTATCACTTGAAGAATTTCAATATATTTGCTGTTGTAACCAAATTGTAAAGCTAAAATAGTACAATTCTTGCCCAAGTTACCATCGTTGAGTTGGTTGGCCACAACCACTCTGACATTTTGGTGCTCGATATGACCCTGTGTAACTGCACGAATTGCAATATCCATTTGGTGCAAAAGCAGTCCAGTATCTTCCAATACTTTGCCCATTTATCCAGGCTTGTCCCTTCCCCATACTACCCATATCCAAAGCCAACGGTTCATTCCCATCAGGAGCATCAAAATATGCCTGAAAAAATGTTACTAGATCAAACTGATGCAAAAAAACATTGGCATTGCAAGCTTGAGGACCAGTCAGATTTTGACCATACCCTATACCATGACAAGGGCTGCTGGTTTTGAACTACCAATGAACCTTGCATCCATTCAACAGAAGCATCACCCTGCAAAGAGTTTAGGTTCATAGCTTCTCCTTTTAGTCCAACCTACAAATGCAAGAAAAGAAAAGTTTACTTTTTCTGCACTGACACTAAAATGTGAATGTAATCATTTGGAAAGAAAAAGTTAAAATGCTTGTGGAGCAAAGAAACCTGGTATGACCATTTGTTCCACGTCAAATCTCTACTTCCTTCATTAAGCCCACGTAACACCACAGGACCAAGGACTCCTGTGCTCCACGACTCATAATGGATGCCCGAATTCTTCAAAATACAACAGAACATTTCTAAAGCTCAGCATTTGTAGTACAATTTTAAGTACTGAAACTCTGAAGTTAGGAAAGTAATGATAAAAAATAACTCACTGGTAATCCAACCGCTACACTTAGCAATGCAACTTTGTTATTTCCACCACGAAGATTGACATTGCCAGAAAATTTGACCCTCCTATCTTCCCTGGTCCCATAAGCAGAACCTGCCACGAAAATGTTAATTCTTAACTTCACCAATTGATTAATACTTCTAAAACCGCACAAAATGCTAATATACCTGAGAGTTGTCCATTAATAAAAATATGTAGTGCATGACCAGCTGATTGGACAGTAAGTACAGGAAGCTCACCACTCCTTAAAAATCCTTCAGTGGGATTGATATTCACACTGCAAAAGAAGAAGAATATATAGAATCATTTATTTAGCATGATAAATTTTATTCTTGAAATGGATTCTAATATCCATAGGAAATATACCATCCATGTGATTGTATGATTCAAAATTTACATAATGCATGCTTATAAAAGGTAGCCCGATGCACGAAGCTCCCACAATACGAAGTTCCACAGAAGTGTCTATTATACAAAACCTTATCTTGCTTTGCAAGAGGCTGTTTCCAAGATTTGAAGTCATGACCTTTAAGTCACAAGGCAGCAACTTTATCATTACGCCAAAGCTTCCATGGTAATTATGATGCATCGTACCTAGGTCACAATGCATGCCTAAATGTGCAATTAGGATAGGGGATGACAGTTGGTAAAGATCATACCTAGTAATGTACCATAAATAATCAGATGCATCCCTGGTAATATTTATCTGCTCTAACAACCCAGTTGTGGTGATCCATGAAGTTTCTTCCAAAGAAGCAACTTCCTCATCGTACCGCTCCCACATGAATGATTGAGACTTGGTTGGATACATTTCCATTTGAGATGTTTGAACGCCAACCTATTGCACAAAAGAAAAAAATGACATTTCCATTTGAGATGTTTGAACACCAACCAATGGAAAGAAGAAAAAAACAATTTGCAGAAATAATGCCATAAAATTCACTGATTTACAACCCCAGTTTAATAGAAATAATGGCTTTGATTCATAAATGTGAGTAAAGTCATTGGCTAGAAACTACTGTCTACCTCTATGAGTAAATTTATAAAGATCTAGCTTACTGAAAGCTTCCAACATCATCTGGTAAAAAAGTCTAGGAACTTATAGCTAATCCACTTACCATAGCAGTGTTGAACACCACATTTCTGCAGTCAGGCAAAATGCTGATTGACCAAGGCAGTAGGTTATAGTGCATGTTATTGAACATTACCCTGGCAAAAGAATTTGGATTGTAGTTTGCAAGGAAAGCTACACAAAATCCAGGTTGGGAGCTAAACACATGAGCCTGCAGCACAATGAAAATAACATATCCAAATTTAGTAGCACCCTCAAATAAATAAGAGGTTGGCCTTGTTGTGCTAAAGAGAAATTCAACGTACCTGTTGGAGACTTCCCAAAAAAGTAACAGTTGGGTCAGCTGAAACAAGAGCTTGTTCACACATTTTAATGGCTCTGTGGAGCTCCTTAAGATGTCCATATTTAGGTTCTCTGATCAGTCCTGAGAATTTGTCACACAAAATAAACAAGAACACTTCAGGTTTTCAACAAGAAATTTGAAATTCATATGTTGGGCTAACCACAATGATGCAAGTTTAGTTCTTTTTTCATTGTGCCTTGTGAAGTGCCAACTAATCATGGTCTGGTCCTATGAATTTACAGTGAACTAATAGATAAAAATTAAAACCTTAACTAGTTGCTTAGGAATAAAACTAGTCTGTGCAGCTTTTAAGCTTGAGCTAATTCTTGAATGCCATCTTGCAGCATAATAAATGATAGTTCATGTATCATAGAGTGAGCTCAACTAAGATTCTAATACCTGGGATCCATGTACAACCAGGTTGTCTGACCAAGTTTGAAATTTTATTCTGTTATCAGCTTATAGATTCAATTAATTGGCATTATTCAAAAGTCAGATCTCACTTGTTATGAATAAATATTTATCAAATATGCACAATTATTGGATAAATTGAAATATGCCATTTCAGTTTAACAGCGTTAAGGTGTTAGTCAATATTTACCAATAAGGAGTTCTAGTTCAAATATTTATAGCCTCAAAAAACCATAACTAATCAAAACCCCAAAAAATAAGGAAAAAGCTTTAGAGTCTGATTTGTCCACTGGGCCATAACAGAGATGATGAATTGTTTTCTTGCTCTTCAAGCTAAGTAATGCAAATAAAGCAAAGTGTGTCAAAATTATTATGTAAATATTATCCAAGTATATCTCTCATGGAATGCAGAAGACACAGAATGCCAGAGCTATAAAGAGTGGAAGTGGAAGACCAAAGTTGGAAATAGAATGAGAAATACCATATTCATCAATTGGAGCATCATAATCATAGCTAGTTGTGACAAAGGGCCCTCCAGCTGTGCGCCCAAAGTTAGTTCCTCCATGATACTTTATGTAGAAGTGAAAAATATGTATCCAGTGAGGTATTCTTGAAGATATCCACACACACCAAAAAAAAAAGGAAAGTTTAAATATGCGATAGTCTAACCATGTAATAGTTGACGAATGAGCCACCCTTTTGTATAAAGCGTGCCACAGAGAATGCCAGATCTTCAACTGGTCGATGATGGATAGCTCCCCCAAACTCTGTAAACCTGCAGTTGATCATAAGGAGAGAAGATAACTTTTACAATTAGCTCCTACAACCGTGTCTTTGTGGATAAGCAGCATATAATATGGGATAGTATTAATCCGAAAACTTAACAAATATATTCTGCAAAAACCAAATGCTACAGGCAAAATACCGGGATAACATGACAGCTACAATTTTCTAAAGCAACATACCATCCACTCCAAGCTTCAGTCCACATTAGAGGCTTATAAGGCTTATTTGGAGTAAAAGAATCACAGTAGAAACCATTACATGTATTTATCTGTAGCAATGAGTAAAAAGACATTCAGAAATTATAGAAAGCAGAATCAGAACAAGAAAAAGGAGAAGAAATTTCTATCGCATCTGCCAGGATGAAAGTGTTCAAATGATAAAAGGTAATCATCTAACTTAAATCAACTTCAGTGCTCCACATTCACTGTTTTCAAGAAATGTGTGATTAAAAATTCTAAATAAAAGGTAAGACAAAACAATCAGGATGTAGGGTTGGGAGATGTGTCATCAATTATTTTATGAAGAAATTGATTATCCATTGCAACTGCTTCGTTTAAGATTTTGAATCTAGAACATTACAAACATGTCTGAAGTTCAAACTTACCAATAAAATAGGATCTAATGTATCAAGTCAGAAAATTATTTCTAGAATTGTTTACTTGGTTTGTAAAACTGAATCATATTTCTGATTCCTATTTTAAAGAATATAGTCGAAATAATGAAGTCCTTGATGCTCTGTGCAAGTTAAGGGAACCAAATCCTGACCGCATGTGAGACATGACAAAGCCAAACAGCAACCTGACTTAGTTCCCGAATTTTAATCAAGAAGATGACAAATAAAACAGATAACAGACAAAATATATTTGCTAGAAATAAATTCCCAACGCGGGCTGACAACAAATCAGTACATCCAGAAAGTGAATCAAACACAAGAAATACATGGCAAAAAAAAAGTTTATATTTGCTTGATTAAAAACTTCCCACCATTGGATCTGGGGCATCATCCTCCTTGCACATGACCCACGGTACACCTGTATTTAACCCAAGAGCCATTTCAGCAGCCCAATTCACATATGACAGGCCAGCAGACCCAAATGCCCTACTTTCAGGTCCATACTCATTCTCAATCTGCACCCAATGAACTTCTGATCAGAAAATGGCAACAAAAAGGTCATTCTAATCTCCTCGTGAAAGAAAGGGATAGGAGCAGAAATTTGACATTAAGCAAACAGAACATGCAAGGCACTAGAGAAAATCAAACAGCCTTTCGTTAACTGCAAGATACATGCCTGTGAAAGTATGATTGGACCACCCTGGGAGGCAAAAAGTGATTCACTCTTCACCATCTGAACAATTTTTTGTGTAAAACCTTGCATAGCCATCTGCAAATATTGTCATACTTCAAAAGCAAATAAAATAGCCACCCTTTATTTTGAATCATCGAAGCATTCAGAGTAACCATAGAAAGACATTTAAAATACACTGGAGGTTAGAATGAAGAAAGGACCTTGAAGGGCTCATTATCTGTTCTGAAGCTGATTCCTGGAACATACTTTAACCAGACTGGAAATCCTCTAAACAAACGGAGAAACAACAGTGAGGAAGAAGTGGAAATCAAAGAAACAACTTTTCCAGAGTCGTAGTGATACCCAAAATTCCACTCTGCACAGACATAAGGCCCAATTCGAAGGTGCACATACAGCCCCGCTCTCTGGACTGTCTTGATAAATCTCAGCAAATCATACCTGCCCTCAAAATTATACTGCGAAAGAATACAAACCAATCAGTCCAGGAGACAACAGCAAACGCAAATAGCATAAAACAAAACAAAAAGTGAAGAATTGGTAAAGAAATGTCATGGATTACAGCGCCCGGTGAAGGTTCGTGTCCATTCCAGAAGACATAGGTCTGTATAACATCCAAGCCTCCATCCTTCGCTTTCTGAACGAGTTCCTCCCACATCTGAGCCACCGAAACAACAATGGCCATCCAAAATTGACCCAAAAAATTCTCCTTTTGTCACAAAACAACAGTTAAAGATAGGAAGAGACCGAGAAGAGAACTTACTTCGGGCGTACTCCTAGGGTAGTGAATGGAACCAGAGATGAGGATCCTCCTCTGCCCATTGATGACGATGGCCTTCCTGTCATAGGTTACACCACAATGTGCCACTCGAAGGAGAAAAGACGGCAGCAGCAGCAGCAGCAGCAGCAGCAAAAAGGTTCGTATGGAATGTGGTGAGTTCTGGACTACCATGCTTAGTGCCAACCTCCCCTCTGTCTTGGATCTCACTCCCACCCTTCCCCTCCTATTCCCTCTCTTTGCCCCTTCGAGGAGGGAGGTGCTACAAGCGGAGGGAAAGTTATGAGAACCACTGAACGGGGAAGGAGGACAAGGAATGAGTCCCGAGACTCTCAGAAGAAAAAGGAGGTGTTGAATTTTTGTGGGCTGGTCATCCTAATCCAGCCAAACAATCCGTCTGTCACATATACAGCCCAGAGTAATATTGCACAGTAGACCGCCATTATTATAGTCAAGGAAAAAGAACAAACAGATGCCCGGCATCACCTTAATTACATAGCCTTAGTGTACACCTCACTGCAGACAAAACTGCAGCAGCTCGTCATGCGAACGCCAACCGTATTTTTAGTTTTCTTCTTCTCCCACAAAAGATCCAAAGTTACGCATGGCTTGTAGTATAAGGGTTTGCTAATTTTATTTGGTGGAATGTGGAATCTGTTCAACTGTTCTGTGGGCCATTACAACCTGTGACCAACAATAATGATCGATTACGATGATGATCGCTGAGCAGAAACAAAGATCACGAGTAGAGAAGGAATGAGCATTGGCGGCAATGATTCAAGTAATGGCGTGCGTACTCAAGGTGAGTTGTGAGAACAACCTGCGAATTCTCACAAAACTTGCTTCTGGATTGCTCCTCTCGTATGTTCCTAGGAAAGCTCTGGGGGGAGTCAAGATCACTGCGCCACTTTATTTGCTCACCCCGTGACCATCGAGTACAGACAAAGAGGGGAACACAGAGATTTGGAATCCTAAGTTTTGGTAACTGACAGGGGGCGTAATAATGGCGGGATACTTCTCCTGTCCCTCCTCCGGCTTTGGCCTTTGAGCTCATGTGAACAATAATAAGTGCTTGAATTTTTTTATCAAAATGTCTTACTTTAGATTACTTTAAAATATTTTTATACTTACTTTTGAGTGAAAAATAAATATTGGAATACTTTCTTCCAAACCCACAAAAGAATCTCTGGTATAATCTTTTGATTAAATCGAATTGTTGTTGGTTAATAAGTGTCCTTGCACATAATCAGTAACCGTGGCTTGTTTCTTGGTTAGCTTGCTTCACTTATTTCATTTAACTCATCCAATTCTTCATTATCATCTTTAGTTTGCCATTCAATCAATCTAACTTATACAAAACATATATTAATTAATCTATCACGCGCCTCGTCCTTTTGTTGGAGAACGGCTTGCTATCCTTACTCTTAAGCATGCCAATTAAGCTTTCAAGGCATTTACAAACCTCCAGACGATCCACGGCATTGCCGGAGTTATGCATCAGAGCCTCCGCCACTTCTGCCGGAGTAACCTCGTTTTCCGCAAGCAACCGTTTGATTTTGCCGAACAGCTGGTGGTCATCAATGTTTAGGTAGTTCTTCGCCAGAATTTTGAAGGCCTCGTAGCTGCAGTAGGACATCTCTACGTGTTTATCCATTCTTCCTCTTCTCTTCAGCGCGGGGTCAAGGCTCTCGTAGTGGTTGGTGGTGAGCACGATGATCCGCTCGCCGCCACACGAAGTCCACAAGCCGTCGATGAAGTTGAGGAGGCCCGGCAGAGTCACCTTGCTCTCCTCGTCAGCAGCCCTGGGGACCAGCGCCGCCTTCACCTTCTCTGCCTCGATTTGGCCCTCAATTAGCTTCTTTCGTCTGTCCCATAAGGCCAGCATGTAGTCGACGTCTTCAATCACGATGATGCACTTGTCCTTCGTCTCGATCAGCAGCTTGCGCATGTCGGTGTTATCCTTCACCGACGTGAGCTCCAGATCGTAGATGTCGTAACCCAGGTAATTTGCCATGGCAGCGATCATGGTGGACTTTCCTGTCCCTGGAGGGCCATACAACAAGTACCCCCGCTTCCACGGCTTCCCCAACTTCCTGTAGTAGTCTCTGTTGCTCCTGAACCTATCGAGGTCTTCCACGATGTCCCGCTTCTTGCTCTCCTCCATGGCGAGCGCCTCAAACTTCGCCCGGTGCTCGAACGGCACGTGGCTCCACAGGGACTCGCGCCGCTCGTATCGATCCCAGCTATTAATCGACTTGTTAGTGTAAAGCTTCTGCTTGCGCTCATTGGCGGCAATTTGCTTCCCCGTAGCCAAGACGAAGCTGATGTACTGGCCGACGACGAAATCACGGTGGCGGTGGTGGAAGGTGAGGCGATAGTAGCGGGGGTCCTCCGGGGGAGCACGGCCGAAGTAGATGGAAGTGGTCCTGGGGACGGCCTTGCTGGAGAGCCACCAGACCTTGACCCCTCGGAACACCACCGCGATCTCTTCGTAGTCGTCCATGCTGAAGACGACGTCGTCGCCGCCCTCATCGGGGGTCATGGCCTTGATACGGACTGCAGTGTCGCGACAGAGCTCGCCGAGATAGGCGTCGATGGCGGCGTAAGCTTCGCTGCGTTTGAGATGCTCGCCGGCGTACTCTGTGAATGTGATCTCGACGTAAGGATATATACGCCTCCAGACGTAGGAGACGGTACTGGAGACGACGTTCAGAGCGAATGAACCGAATTCCGCCAATTTTCCGTAGCTCTCCAACCTTTCCATTTGCCTTCCAATTCAGCTCTCCAACAATCAGACGGAGTTCATAGCATGATCGATAATGATGAGCCTAGGCCTTGTTCGCATAGGCATCTCTAAAATCGTCAACGGCTGGGACCGCTGGGTGGTTGGCGCTCGTTATCAAGACCAATTACAATAAACGTATTAATGAGCTAGAGGGCCGGGACATGACCCGGAGTCTCAAGTACGAACCGAAGGAAATAGAAAATTCGTATTAATATTGAAAGATTTTATTTTCATCGATTTTATAACAAATAAAATATGAAAACGATAATACCACAGAAAAAAATTAATTGCAGAGAAAATATAATCACAGATCTTTTGTTTATGAAACTTAAAAATCTTATAAAAACTCATGGAACGTATTATCATTCCGTCGTCAATAATAAAGTATAAGTTAATAAATTTTATATGCATAAATTCACATCTAATAATTTAAATTCATAAATATTTTATCAAAGTTGATTCATTATACATCATAAATATATTATTAAACTAATATATAAATTTAATTAGTGGCCTACATTATTGTGATAAAAAGTTATTATGTTCGTCTAGTATTTTTCATCGTTTGTCTAGTCTAGTGTTTCCCATTGTCGGTTCCACGATCATACTGAAAGAAGATAAATTTATAAATTTATAAAAAATTTATATCTCTCGAATGATTAATCAGTCCAACGGTGGACCATTGGAAAGAATAGCCCACATCCATTGATGGCCATGGTTGTCATTAATGTCCGTGGTTGCCATTTGTTATTGCATGGATATATAAATTTAATTTCCACGCTCACCGGACCAAATCTATATGTGGTTGTCATTGATGGCCGTGGTCACTGATTATGATGGAGATGTGGGGCATTAATGGCCGTGGTCACTAATTACTGTAGTGATGAGAAATTTTTTTTTATGGATGCTACTATAATGCTACAGTGACAATGCTCTAACAATGCTAAGGTGACGGTATTACAATATGTAAAGTACCAATTGTGAATTAGGAGGTGAAATAGTAAAAGGCTAATAAGATCTCAAGCTTTAAA
>JBAMHZ010000059.1:388901-401669 GCA_037177395.1 Alpinia galanga | reverse complement strand
GCGGGCTCATCTCCATCATCTCCCCGCACCTCAAGCAGCGACACCAGCAGCAACTGCGGCGCAGCGCCATTAACATCCACCACCAGCAGCAGAAACCGCAAACGCTAAACTACTGAGCTAATTAATATTGCTGCTTGCTTCCCTTCCTCGATGAGATTAATTATACTTACGCCTCCACCCTGTGATTGACTATATGACTAGAATTTAAAACCACTTGCTGTTAAACATTTTTCCATGATTAGTTGCCATGTAAATGTGGCAAATAACTGTTACGCATCCCACTGCACATTATTTAACCTTCAATCACTGATTGACTGTGGATTCAACGTTGTAGGCAAGGCCAAGGGAAGCAACTCCACAGGGTTATTGCAAAACATGGTCTTCATTTTGGGTAAACCCCAAAGCTTCTACTGGATCGTCTTGAGTGCTGACTTAAGGTATATATATAGGGAAAATCAAAACCTCAAGGGTTTGTTTGGAAGGAGCCGAAGGAAAGGTTCATTAATTTTAAAAAAAAAAAGGAAAAGAAAAAACAAAAGAGAGAGTTAAAATTTACAATTTAAATTAGAGTGTGAAGAAGATTAAAAGAAAAAAGGGAATTTTTTTTTTCATGGGTAAAGAAGATTAAAATTTACTTTTCCTTTTTTTTTAATTTCTTTTCAAATAAGATTTAAAGTTTTTCTCCCTTTATTCACTCTTCTTTCATCCCATCTCAAATAAAATTTAAAATTTATCTTCATTTGCTTACTCTTTCCTCGTCTCCTTAAAAAACTGTTAGAGTGAATTTGGTTTGAAGTAGTCATGTGATTATGTGATTATTATATAATTACATAATTAAGATTATAATGAATAAAATATAATTTAAGTTATTTGATTCAATCTTAATAAAAATTTATTTAATTTGAGATTTTAAAGTATAACATAATTTAATATTTAATTGTAAGATTTCATTTACTCTAAAAAATATTTATTTGTAATCGTGTTGATCGATCGGCCAACGATCGACGATGATAATTAGTAATCGATGATCGATGATAATAATTGACGATCGACAGTAATAGTTGATGATGATCGATTGACCATTGGCTCTTGTGATCGGCGACTGACAGTGAGTTTTCAATCGCGGTGACTGATGATGAGCTGCTAATGGTGGCAACCGTCGACAGCCGACGACGATGAGAATGGTGAATCGATTATAATTTTAATTATATTAATACTTTATATAATTGATATTTATTAAATTGATAAATATATTTTTGTTTTAAAGAGTAAAAATTAAAAGATAAATTTTGAAAAAAAATATATAATCTTGGAAATCAATGAAAATCAAATTTCTAAGATGATTTCTGATTTTTCTGCACATAATCCTTTGCTGAAGTAGCAAAAGTTATTAGGCATTCATTCGTAATTTGATAATTACTTAAATTCTAAATTAGATAAAAAATTTATTGATAATCTTAAGATAGATAATCAAAATTATTAATAATTATCTGAACCAAAAACACCCTTAGTTCCTACTTAATAAGCTTGTGTTCAATAGGGCGGCTGCTACTTCAAAAACTTGGAAATGGCAGGAAGGAATGGGAATCTGTGTCGCTTTCTGGCGCTCGTGTCTTTAACACTTTGGTTTGTCGACTAGTTTTTGTTCATCTTTAGAAGTTAGAAGCCGGAAAAAAGCTTGGAAGTCCGGTGGCGCGGATACTTTGGAGTTGAGTTGCAGATTACCGTGTCTGAGGAAACCCCTCTTGTCCTCTTCCCTTTGTTCCCTATTTATCTAGTCATTACGCTTATATCTATAAAATAAAATTCATACAAACTCGAAGAAAAGTTTTGGTGAAAAATCAAACTGATATCTTTTATTATTATTTATTGGACTATCCATGTAAATCATTGGAATTCTACTGAGAATGTATATAATCCTATTTTCCAAAAAGAATGGAGAAGGGATTAATACATCTACTAGTATTGGATCTTCTGTATTTTTTTGCTTTTGCAGGTGAACATTGGTTGGCCAAACTGAATCCTTCAAGTTCTTTTTCGTGTGTTGTTAGAGTTGAAGGCATCCGGCAGGAAATATTACAAGGGTACAAAATAGATTTAGTGGAGTATTTCCAGCCAAGTCACCAGCTCACGATCAACCAATCTGGAAGATGGATAAACAATTAGGAGCCATATTCTGTATTGAACTGCACCAATCCGTGAAGGCACACTGAGCGATCTAAAAAGGCAACCCGATTCTTGTGGAAACGTCCGAAACAAGATTTTCCTATCAGTAATTCGATGGAGCTCTGGCGCCCCTTGCACTGAAGGCAGATTATTAGGGTTCTTATGTCTTCTTGAAGCAGTCGCACTGATCCATATCGTTGTGATCGAATACGTAAACCATTTGTACCATTAAATATTTGACCGCATGTTTTCTTCGTGAGCAGAAATCGAGTTTCCACATTTTACTCTACGAAAACTGAGCTGGTAATGAGGTCGGCGTTAGATAGTGCCTGCAATACAATAGGCATCTTATGTTTTTTGGCGTGTCATATCAAAATTAAGCAGTGCCTTTTAACTTATCTGCCAAAGAAACTGATTAATGTTATTGTCCAAATCTGACATCGTTTCCTGCGTGCTCCAATTAAATCGACAACTAATGATCAAATCCAACCATGCAGGCGGCGGATCGATATAGATATCGTTCTATTTTCTTAATCTGATAATGCCAAAATGCTTATAGATACCGGGCTCTTCCCCTCCTCTGTTTTGTCCCTTTTTCTTATTTTCTCGAGTCATGGACTTCTCCAACCACGCATCCCCCATTGATTGACTTCTGTTTAGTAGAACTTTTATCATCTAAATTCCCCTCCATTTGCACGCGTACCTACCTTGTTTCTAATCCTTTCTTCGTCTAATTGCTAACGGACCTTGATGACGCTTGCAGAAACAACATCGACGGTACTGCCACAGTCGAATTACGTCAAATAACACACCTTCTTCCCTGTTATTCAATTTATCAATTCCATGAAACTGTTTAATTCTCAGAGTTTCTCGCTAGCGAATGTGGCATATCAGCAAAGGAATCATCCTCTCTTCGCGCCGAGCTCTTCCAATCCAATGGAAGCTCCTTTGCAGGCCTCGTAGTATGACATACTCTCTCTAAACAGCTAGCCTCCGAATCTTCTTCCACCAAACCATTAATTCTGATTAGTTGATGATTTCCTTTTCTATAGTTATTTCAGGCTCGAGGTTATGACGTTCACCCTGACGAGTACCATAGGTAAGAAGCTAAGTATATTTGCGTGATCCTTGTCTTTCTTGACTTAATTCCTTCAGTGTCTTCAGCTACGTTCATGGGAGATTGCCCTACGAATTCATCCAGCCAGACGCTTCGCTGCGAGAGCTCCTCCTCAGCATTCCCCAGCGCATGATCGTACGTGTTCGACGTTACGATTTGTAATAATCAGGACAAAAATTGTAGATATCAATTGGTATTTGGTGGTGCTTGCAGCTGTTTACGAACTCGGACCGGCGGCACGCGACGAAGGTGCTGCAGAGGCTGGCCGTCGAGGAGGATTGCTTCCAACGCAACATTTGCTTCGAGACGATGAACCCCCACCTCTTCGTCGACGCAACCGGCCATTCGAAGTCGCCAGTGATCCTCAAGCCTTCTACTGCTGCCATGGAGATGGCCGTGCGGATCGCCGGCGTCGCTCCCCATAGCACGGTAAACAGCCGATTCCTGTGTGTTCCTTCGACATTTTAGACTGCGCAATCAAACCGTCGCTATCCTGTCTCTGTTAGATATTTTTAGACGACAACGAAAGGAACATTGCAGCAGCGAAGGCAGTGAGTCTCCGAACCGCCTTGATAACATCTCTACTTCATCTCCTTTGGTCTCAATTAAACAAAACAAACCTTAAAACATACATCTCCTTCCGAATTATATGTTACCCAAGTAGATTATCAACATCAATGTTTCATCGAAGGTTGGAAAGCGTGCAAAGACACAAACAGCCGATTATTTGTTGAACAGCATCGCCGAGTTAAAAACAAGTGATACCGTTGAATCTGGGGGAATCAGCAGGCGGATCGTGGCACTTCCACACTGAGAAGTGAATTGGAAACGGAATCCGTGAAGCCCAAGAGTCCAGTCGGGGCTTAACTTGCCTTAGCATCATCCACTCACCTCGCATTCAATTGCTTGCATGAAAGGAGAGCCAAACCTACCACTGCTCTGTTTTATGTGATTTTGGCGAGATGTAACATCCTTGATTGTGACAAGCATCAAATGTGACGTTGTAAAGTGAACAAATTATTGCATGATTACTGATGCATGACAAAAAAAAATTTCTTTATTTATCCGATTTCCCTTCTTCACTGCACCCAAAAAAAAAAAAAAATCAAGCTTATGGAGAATTTGTGCTATTAAATCCATGCAAAACAAGTTTGACCAAGTTTTTGCAGCTTGATGATTATTAATAACGTAATACAGAGTTTATGCAATCCTAGTAACAAGCTTTAGAAGGACAACTAGCTTACATCTTCTTTCTTTCAGAGGAAAACTAGACATGCTCCGGCGTGCTTAGCTCATTCTCAGTTTAGCAAATACCATCTCGACAAATCACCATCCTTTCAAACACTGAAAGCCATATGCGGATGAGATTTTTCTTATACTCGACGTCTTGGTCTGAGAAGGGGAGAAATGTTATTGATCTCTTGTAATGGCCTGCGCTGGCTTAGTTTGTTCTGTGAATTCATATGACACACAAGAATATGCTTCTCCTTCTCTTTGTATGAGTTGAGCGAACTATTCTGTTGGTTTTGAGCCATCCTCAGTGGGTCTCCAGCTGGCTGGAACTCTAAATGCACAGGGGATAAAGGGGGAGCATTGAGGAGCTTGGTTCTTAACGGCTGCAGCTCTTTCTGAAGCTCTTTAACTAGTTTCTGCAGCTCGATCACTCTGTGCTCTGAAGATCGCGCCTTTTGCTTCCACTCAAGCTTCTGGAACAGAGAAGAATGTTTTACTGACACTGTAGAAATCTAAAGAGCTATGCCAATAAGTTAAAGCCGGCAATTTGCTAATTGCACTCACTAGTATTTGATGTTTCTGTGTTTTATTGGAAGAAAATAACACACTATTTGATCTCAACATTATAAGTTTAGAGAAATGAATACAAATATGTCACTTCGCATTAAAACAACATGATCTGAGGAGGTCATTTAGTTGTCTTAACAAATATTATTGTGGATTAAACTTATCTTTGATTTAAGTTTAATTTTAGCAAGGTTATACTTTCTCAATTATTTTATAGATAGAGACCAATCAATATATCTATATTATATACGAATGATTATACTTCACTGATTCGCTTAAACCACTTACTTGTGCGTGTTGGGAGTGGAAATTGACCTCAGAAGAAATAGCTCGTCGCTGCCAACGGTCTCTGTAGGATTTGAGTTCTTCCATCTCTACCCTAACTTGATCCAACATCTCTTGCATCTCAGTCCACTGCTCAGACTCTGCCCTCACCTGTTGCATTATTCGATCCACCAACTCCTTGCAATTACAGCAGCTCAGCAACCCCATCTCATCCCCCTGTAACGTTTTTAATGTTTAAACCGTCGAAAATAGATAGGGCAACCATAAATCTTGTTATAAAGCTAGTATGTTCACAGTCAAACAAAATAGTAATAGCAGATCTGCACTTCGAACTATACAATACAGATGCTTCAATGAATTCTCAATTAAATCTCTTCTTTTCATTAAATAAAAAGTGTACAAGTAAGGTAAAGGATAGGAGTTGTTCAGTCCACAGGAGGTTGGTGCAGTCCCAGAGAATCATTAAGACTAACTTTAAGAAAAAAGTTCAAAGGGAAGTACAAGAAAAACTTGGGACCAAATCATTTAAGTCAGTTAGGTAAGGTGTGATAGTTTTTTTTCCTTAAAGGAAAATTTTCATAGGTAGTTTATATCATAGAAGAGTTAGCAATACTCGCAGCAAGAGACTTGCCAGCTTTGAAGTTAACTGGTAAAGGAATCAAAAACTGCGGCTAGGAAGAACCAAAAGTCCATATTTTCAAATAAAGCGCGAATAGAATACTTTCAAATAAAGAGAAAAGCATCTTGACCATTAAAAAGTACCATGTGCAAAGCTGAGAAAATCAAGACTACAAACAGTTTTTGTAGGATTGTGAAACCGACAGATGTTTTTTATCTTCATGAAATAAAACAGCAACTTAACATTAAAATTTATTCTCGCCAAAATAAAATTTTATTTGAGTAAATGGCAAGCAATTCATAGTTTATTTCTCTTACATTTAATTAACTTTAAAACGAGTAACGGAGCTCACGCGATCAGGATATAGCTAGTATCGCAGTATCTAGAACTAGACTGGTAACCCCGACATGGCTGAAGAAGAATTTTCCTTCTCTTTTAAAGGTAGAAAAATTGTCATCCAACTTTACTGAAGAACTAATTTAAAAGGGTAGGTTTCGCTTTTCTGTAGAAAAGCTAGAATCCTCGTGTGCCTGTCGTCATACATCTGACCTCAAGGTTCAAAAAGTAGAGGTCCGAACAAGACTACAAAATGGTAGCTGATCATAAAAGATGGCTATTATGACTGTTTTGAGTTTAAATTACAAGTTCAAGGTTTTAACAAACTCATGCATATCTAAATACTATTAAGGTGCAAATAAATAATAGCTTAAGATGAGTTGGGTCGGATTAAGCAGAGAGAATCTCTCCCTGTTTAATTTATATGCGTAAAAAAATAAAGTGAATCAACTACCTTATTGATTACTCTGGAATCTCATAGGTTCGTAAAAGTTCAAATTAAAGCACGCCGCTTCAGGAGATAGCTAGATGTGGAATGGATAAAGAGGGACCTCTAGTTTAACACCATGGCTTTCACTAGATATTGCAAACCTTACAATGGCTCAGTTAATCTTAGTGTACCCCGAGGAAGACAAACAAAGGTGCATTAGTACATACAAATTCATGGGAGGAAAAGAAAATCTGGTAGGTTCACTTTTCAAAAAGAATATCTAAATGTAGGAAAAATAAATAAATTTCCCAGAGGTCAATATGATTTCTAAGAATAACTTGGAATCCTCTTGGCACATTTAACTGTAGAATAGCTACCATATCAATGTGTATAGAGGTTAAAAAAATGTATAGGCATTAATGGCAGCACAAGTTTTCTCCTAAGTATATCTCTAACTCGACGGCGCCTCTAAGTTTCGTACTTACTTTTTTTTTCACCTATTTGCAGCTTAATTCGTCAAGTCAGCTATCACGTCAAATCAGATGTCACTTTATAAATCCTGAATCACCCACTAGGTACTTGTCTTAAGCTTGAACCGAAACCAGGAAACACTTGTGAGCATGAACACGGGCAAGTTATCTACTAGATCCCTTGCTCGTCGAGATGCCGTATGTATCTTGACCCACTAAACACAAGTCAATGTCATTTGTGCATAACACCTCCATTTGAAAGTCCTTTGGAGTCTTTTAGCAATACGATGTCGTTGGAACTTTGATCTCATTGATACCCGTTGGAACTTTGATCAAATGGTGATCGAGTACAATAGTGTTTTGATCTAATGATGATGCATTGCATTTATGCGAGGAATCTACTTTGAATTAATTTTAGCGCTTACCTGATTATTCGGCGTCGGTGACGGCTGCTGGATTTGAAGGAAGGGTTCTTTCTCTATCGCTGTAGCGCAGCCAATTGATTTGAGATCCCTCTTCTCGACTTTGTTGCTGTTGCTGGTGATCATCCTACCATCGTTGGCGGAGAGCAAATAGCTGCATTCCTCCATCCTCTCTAACATCCCCCTGGACAATCCCTCCATCTTTCTCCGCAAAATCTCCATCTTTATTGAAACGACGAGTGCATCCTTTGTAATTGGGAAGGGAGAAAAAAAAGAGTCTTTTGTGAAGCAAGACAATCTTAATTATTACCTCGTCGGGAAACCGGCCACTGTGACTCGAGCCAGGACTAGCAGTCTCCTCTGCTTCAAGTCGTTCTGGCTCTGTAACTTTCTTCCCTAGGCCTGGCACAGAAATTTCTTGTATGTCCTTCACGTTGGGGTCGTCTTCCATTTTCTCCAGCCGCCGCCTAAGCACCGATGCTTGTCGATCGAAGTTTCTCCTGCCACTACTCCTTGGATGCACTCCCATTGAGATTCCCCTGCTTCGACCCCGGCATCCACCATTCCCCAATCTGAGCTCCTCTACTTTTTCTTTCAGCTCCTCGATGCGCGCGTCCAAAGCCGCCTGTACGCTCTCGCTGCAATCGATCTTTTTCCTTCCCTAAATCGTCGTTATCGTGTTCAATCTCAAAGATCGATATTACTATATGCGAACGAGTTTATAAAAAAAAAAATCAATGGGACAACGCCTACCAATATCAATGTGTCCATGGCGGATCTCAATGCGTCCTCCATCTTGGCGTGGTTCCTCTCAAGCTTCCTCAGCGCGATCTCCCGCTCCATTCTCAAAAAGTTGCATTCCGCACGTAGCATCTCCGCCTGGAACCGCCACTTGTCCTCTCCGCCCGAGTCCCCTCCGCTCTCCCCTGAAGGCGTCGCTGGCGGAGGCGAAGACGTCCGCGCGTGACGATCGCGGTCCAGAAGATGCACGAGCTTGCGTTCCATTCGTGGATTCGTCTTATTCACTGCTCGAGACCGCCTCGACAACCGAGGAAGATTAAGGATCGTCGGCGTCGTCGGCGGCGGTAACCACCTCCGGTTCCTCGCCGCCATTTCCTTCCCACCTCCTCCCCGACCAACGCGTGCCCGCTTCTTTATTCTGCTTTAAACAAAGCTGCGAGAGTGGAAGTGGGTTTCGCGAAAGTGGAGTTACGGAGGTGGAGCAACTGGCGACTGCGGCACAAAGGCATCGCCGGAAGCAGAGACGGGAAGCACAACGCGCGCCTCGTTTTCCGCGACCGTGAAAGGCGAAGCGGTCGGACTCGATTTGAAATGGACCTCTCTCTCACATCGTGACGGAAATGGCCCTACTCGAATCATGGTAACGTCGATGCCCCAATGATGGGACCCGAGTCTAGAACGGCGAGAGAGAAGACAAAAGGCATCTCCCAAGGGTCAAAACCGTAAATTACTTCCCACTCATCATGGATGTCGCGATCATTCCATGCACGGGGAAAGCAAAGCAGGGAAGCGTTGGATGTCAATTCCATTTGGTTCCGCCCGGTTCGAATCGCGTCGCTTCCTTGAACCAGCGGCTCCGTAATCACGTGACGCGAGCGCGCCTCACGAGATACGTGGGCGGGTCAAGTCGAACCCGATGCCAAATTTAATTGGTCCAACGCAAATGGCGGTCGGGTTCAACTTTGTCGCGACTCACGGGGAAGTGCGAGGCGAGTACGAATGCTCGCAGGCTGAGTATCATTTTTTTTTTTGTTTTTGCAGCAATAATAATGGGTATCTCTATTTTCACCAAAAATTAATATTAATTGTTCGTATTATGGATTCCGAGACTATTTATCTAATTATTGTGATATGACCAAGTACGGCGTGTAGTCGAAGCCATCTGCCAGCGGTCTTATCGTATCATTCATTATTAGCTCATAAACCGGCCTGATTATTCGGTATTATACTAAGCCTTAACATAGCTGCTCGTCAAGAAACTATTATTAAACTTCATTCCGTGTCTATATATATCTTGCCGCGTAATCGTCGGAGAAGATAGTACTATATTTAACTCCTAAATCCTAAAAGGTCACTGTCAGCATCATTTCAACTAAATTATTGTCATTAGTACTGCGGCCCCTAATAGTCACAATTGTAGTGAATTCTGATAAAATTATACTTGGATTCTAATCGGAATTTGATTGAACTGTGGTGAACAAGTAGCGATAGGGATGGATCGTGCGAAGAGAGGTTAATATGCATTTCTCGTCGTGCATGGGTACTCATCGTGGTGTCGCCCAGTATATTTTATCTTTCTCTTTCTCTCTCTATATATGATATCCTGCACGATGATCCTGTATGTGTTTGTATGTGTGTGACGCTGTGATATGTATATGATTTCTTCAAAGACATTATAACTTAATTCTTAAATTTTAAAAGATGTTGGCATCGTTCAATTGGTTTTAAATTGTGATTGAAATCTAGTCAATTTCTAATTAATTGTGGCCACCAGTATTGCGGTCACTTATGGTAATAATATATTAAATTCTAATTAAATCATGGCCAAAATAAGAGGCTATGCAAAAAAAAATTTCGAGCGAAGTAACGGTTGGATAAAATTACTATATATTTTTTATTTTCGTATACAGTTTGATAGAGCATCACGTCGGATATTATATATATATAGTACTGCATGAGTTTTTTTTTTTTAAATTAACATTCGTGTTCAAAATTTAAATTTGGAATATACGATATGAAGGTGCACCGTTCACAATCGTAATTAATGAGAAAACACACTAAAACCAAGAGACCGGTCTCCGCGCTTCGATCTCATAGAGATGTTTTTTATGCCCATAAATTTGGTCCGTCGGCAATGTAACTGTGCTATTACTGACACTGGCATCTTCAATTTTCTCTCTCTCTCTTTTTTTTTTTTCTTAATTTTTTTTCTACAGTTAGTGTACCATTTTTCGTTTTAGCAAAGATAGCACTAGTGTATATATCCTTAGTTTCCCACTTCCTTAATTTCTCAATCCATACTTTAAGCCTCAAGCTAAATTCAAGCTTATCACCTAGTTACTTTTGTATTTCAAGCTAAATTTTAACCTCAGCAAATCGACTTTGATTTTACCGTACTAGCGCCCATGAAAATAGTTATTATTATTATTTTCACTCGACATAACCATCTCGAGTTAATTTGAAAAATGAGCTATAATCTTCCAAAATCACAAGTACATGGACCAACTGCATGAATGCTATTCGGAGCCTCTGCGCTATGTTTATCTAGTCATGACATAAAAGTGAGTTATAACGAGTATAGCTACTCCACGGTACTAGGTTCGATTTAAACCTTACTGGGTTGATACAGATATATGAATAATGGGCAAGTAACTCACAGAGAGAGAGAGAGAGTATTGGAGGACAACTCATAATATAATATATAGATAGCAGAGGTGCAGTTTAAGATATATGCTCAAACCCCACACCTACCATTTATTCGTGTCAATCATCGAACGAGAAAGACAATAAGAGTCCAAAAACTGGCCAGATCCCCCCTAAAAACAAAGGTTTGGTCCATATAGAAAAGGCCTAATTAATTTGAAGGTCCTTCAAAGCTTGCACTTGGAGGCAGCAGCAAGATCTCGGGTTGTGACACCTGCAGTGCAAGCAATATTGCTGCGCAAGCTGAGGCAGTGACAGTGGCAGAGGCAGGGCAGTGGCCATGCCATGTCCTCCTCCACACACTCGCGCTTGTCTTCTCTCTCAGGCTACAGCAGCGGTAGCCACATGCAGCGGCTTAATTAATTTCAAACAGCTGGGGAGGGTTTCATTTGCTGCGCCTGGAGCATCTGCCACGGCATCTCGACGTCAGGTCCATGGTGGTCTTATCAGATTAGGGATTGGATTGGACGCAGAGAAGCAACGATGGAGATAATATGCCAGGTCCCACGAGAAACTTTATGGCTAGCTTGATAATAGACTTATAAAAAAGTGTAAGAATTAATTCTCAAAAGGTTGTAAGTGTTTTTCGATTATCTATCCTCCTGCTGTGTTAACTTTTGATTAAACACAAAGTACTCCTTGTAATTTATAATTACCTCCTCCGTGTAAGCAGTGGCTGTAGTTACAGAAACTACAACTGCACACGTTGCCAGTTGTTGCGGCAAAGACAACACGAAGGGGCTGCCTAACTCCTATATAAGGGGATCTTCATATGCGTTCAAGTGAGAGGAAGAGACGGGAGAACTGTTGAAAGAGGAGAGGCTGCCGGAGAGTTCGGAGAAAGAAGAAAGGTCGAGAACACCAAGGCGCAGTGAGATTTGGTTTATGAACTAGTAGGAGCCATCCACTGTGATCGTTCTTAGACAACAAGTCTTTCATCCTCACAAATTTTTGGCGATCCGACGACAAAGGTAAAGAAGCGATGTAAATTTATTTTCTTTTTTAATTTCAGTCTTTAAACACAATTAATCAATGTAAAAACCATCTAAAGTTGCAATATAATAAAACCTTCAATGATATCAGAGCAATGAGTAATTGCATCTTTAGATAGGTTAAAAACAGCAAAAATCAGAAAGGTTCATCGAAGATGATGAACAATGCCGCCCAGAATAAACATCAGTCGACTGGTAAGTCGATTGATGAAAATTCAATGACACAGAAAGCTCTTGAGTCGACTGGTCAGTCGACTGCCTCGACTGAACCTTCAGCCAGTCGACTGATGAGTAACTTTATCGTAGAAAGAGCGTTAGTCAACTGGTCTTAAGTGATTAAATCGACTGCTAAGAACAGTCAGCCAGAGTCGACTAAATGATGTGACAGTCATTGTTTACTAGGGCAGTCGACTGCTCCTTGTGGCAGTCGACTGATTCACTATTTAGTCGACTGGAACAAGTCTTAGTCGGCTAGAAATGAAAAATTTTAGCCAAAAAGGACTTAGCCGACACTTGGAGTGTCTGGCTGGAGTATAAAATGATTTGGCTGGACATGAAACACAGTGTAGGTACTTGATCGAGGAGAGTTGGACTCAGAACTCGACTAAATTAACACAGTGATTTTAAAATATCAATGACTGACTGATGTAGTTGACTAGGGTCAACTTAACTCATAACTTGTCGAGT
>JBAMHZ010000059.1:363340-383654 GCA_037177395.1 Alpinia galanga | reverse complement strand
ATTATTTGACTTCCACCAATTAATTTTAGGAGTCGTGTATATTTTCCTTCTATTTAAATTATACTTGAGGCGTATATACAATATTAGTAATATATTTTGGATAGTTAAATTTTTTCTAGAGATGACCTTACTATCTTTATAAATTTTTTATATTTCTTTCTAATCATAAGAAAATCAATTTGTGATTTATTATTATCACTTTTGAATGTGATTGAATATTTTTCTCTTTTCTTAAAAAGTATATTGGTTAGTATAAGGTCATATGCTATCACAAAATCTAATATAGTTTTTCATTTTTCATTTCTTATTTCAAATTCATAACCCTCATACACCCTATTATACTCATTATTTTTCACTTATACATGTCCATTGCTTTGTTTTTGGTCATACCTTATCTAGGTCTTTCTAAAACCTAGATTTGATATCATTATTTAATTCTACTTACATTAATAAATTTTTTTACTATCACTATCATGAGAGCTATAATTCTATCCTATTTTCTAATTGCTCCTATTACTTTATTTTTTTTTAAAACAAATTCTATATAACAATGGATTCTCTATTTTTTATTTTCCTCCTTGTGCACCATAGCTTAAAACTTATATTCTCTATTACTTTTACCTTCTCTCCTATCCATTTTGTCTTTAGTAAATACAAAATATTAATTATTTTTCTAATTATCGTATTTACTATCTCTATTGATTTATCATTGAGTATTTCTATATTTCATATAAATCTTAGATAATTAATTTTTCTATAATATTTTTCTTATCAATCTATTGTATAATAACTTTTACATATTCAATGTTACACTCAAATTCTCATACAACAGTGCTTATCGAGACATTACAATCAACTTTCAAAGAATAATCTAATATTAATATAATAATTTGATGGATGCATTCGTTAAACATTTGCTTGAATTCAAAGCTTGTTGAGCTTGAGATCTACAATGATAAATCTTGACAAACATTCTTAAATGTGTTACCCCTTTTACTCTTGTTTTATAGAAAACTCATATATTTTATACTAATATCATTATTAAGAGCCCTGAAGTTTTATTAGGATTAATTAGTCTATTTGGCCATTCTAATTATACACTTAATGATAAACCAAACTACTTGATATTGATTACTTGTATTTGGATCTAAATTGGATCAGTTGGCTGTTAGAGCTATTAATTGGAATTATAGCTAGGTGAAAAATGATAAGGGTATGCATTGAGCTTGGACTAAGCTCGAATCGAACTTATTGGTTGAGTTCTAATTGAACCGATCAGTACAATAAATTTTGATCAAGTCGAGCCATTTAACCTTTGGTAAAATTTTTAAAACCTTCCTTATATATTCAGTAATGGTTAGCCAACATAAATAATGTAACTATCATAATTTTTTTATTTTTACAATGCCCCAATTATTATTTTTAGCATCAAATAACTTCATATCTTGAAAATAATATTAATTAATTATTAAAGGACACAATGCTGAAAGTTACCATCAATGTATGCTTAATTTTTGACATTTTAATTTGCCATTTGAAAATTACATTATCGATATGATTAAAAATAAAATTAATTTGACATTTGAAAAATATTATTTGATATTATTACTACTTCCAAATGGCGCTTACAAAAATGCCATCAATATTAATTTCGGCACCACGCCAGAAATTAGTATACATAATCAAAAAGACAATAAAAATATTAATTTCTAGTATTCATAATTAGTGTCAATAATTAGATTAATTACGAAAATGTCATAATTTTAATATGCTACCATATGAAAAGCAAGCATGTTGACAGTCCAGACATTACTCCAATTCCCTGATCCCACACAATCATAAAGAATACAATGGTTTAACAAATAAATGAAAAAATAAATAAATAAAGAATACAATGGTAAAACAAAATAGCCATGAAAAGTACGTTTAAAATCCAAATCTTTTCTTAAGAATAATCATATGATAGAACCAAGCATGCGGCCGAAGAGGAAGTCGCCGACAAATATAACTTTGACGATAATTTGGTAAACGATGTTAAGTAAATGGATCATAGCGAACATTCTTTGCATTTCAATTCCATCAAAACCATGGCTTAAAAATCGTCAAAGACTTAGATGAGAAGAGATCTTCCAAATTATGGGACGTATAAGGATTCAAAGAGAGAATGTACCTGATGTGTTATTTGATCGAGTGTGGCAGGCAACCAAACTGATTTGTAATAGCCGCCACCTTTTTAGGAAGAAATGGGTTACAGGTTGCAATTGATGGCATATACTTCAAATCAAAGCATATAATTATACGATCCCACAATTCTGAAAGCCTTGGAAAATTATGAATCAATTTAGATTTGTCTGTAAACCATGAACAACAGGGTTGGAGAATCTCATAAGCTTCTTTCATCCAGAAGTGTAGCTTAATTCTTGCAGCAATTACTTACTCTATGACCAGCCAAAGACAAAGTCGAGCACATAGACGAGTATCAGCGAGAAGGGGTAGAGCAAGAAGGCAACAAAGCAAGTCCACAGAGGGAAAGTAGTCCGGAAACTGGTAAAGAGGCCCATCACCACGCAGACAATCAAAATGATCAAAACTTCTGCTGAGAAGTCCCATGTTAGGTGTCTCCAGTAAACCAGAGCCAAGAAGACAGCCAAGCAAAGAGTGTTGTTCATGGTTACCCCTCCATAGATCTGCACAAGCAAATTGTGGGTTACAAAACTGCTGATAATTGAGTATCTAGATTGACCTTTTCATTGTTTTGTCTCTTCAGTGTCCCAAATTGAGCTGAAATAGATATAATATAAAAATGCACTGTGCAACATTTATATCTGATGAAATGAAATCATGGCTTTGAACCCATAGAAACTTGATAACTAGATTCATTTGCCGGTGGTTTTTAGTCTATAACACTAGCATTGAGGCATGTAATGATAAGGCATGTTCGGCAGTTGTAGAACTAGATGCACAAAAATAAATCTAGATTGACTCTACCAATGATAAGATCCTACTTACGGGGAAAAACAAAAGAAGAAATCACATGATTCGTTTCATAAAAACAAACCTCTGAGAAAGTGAGTGAAGAAGTTCTTTGTTTTTTTCGGCTGGCAAAGATAATTGACGAGACAGCCTCACTGGAGTTGGTAGCCAAAGGCATTGCAATGAATGATATGAAGAATGAAGGGATGCTTGTAGCAAGAGAAAAGTTGTCAACAGCGTCTACCAGTGGGTCAGCAAAAATAGCAGCAAGGGCAGTTCCAAGTAGCAAAAGTAAAATGGCATTGAAAACAATCCAACCTGGATTATCAACGCTTTCTACAATTTCATCACTTTGATCAACCAGCCTGTCATGTTGCCCCCTTGTTTTCTACACAAATGGTAGGGTCGTATTTAGCCAGCCAGTTTGCATAGTGTTATTGCTGCTTAAGGTTGATATAAAACAAAAGGTTTACCGTGTGAAAATCATCCATGAATTTTTTTGAGTGAGATGAAGCATTTCCAACATAATGTCTGGCCTCAATAAGCCAATTTGAGATTCCCACAATAAACTCATGTTCTTCGATTGTTGAATTTCGTGATGTATCAAACTCATCCATGATTTTATCAACAGTATCATCCATATCCAAATCTATTTCATCAAGTTGGAGGCCTATGATCAGAGCTCTCAACTCGGCACGTGATAGTGATCCATCTGAATCCATATCTAGTGTATTGAACAACCTGTGAACAAACATATTAGCTAAAACCAGTAAACATCTTGCAATTAATCAAGAAAATTATAAATACTTACCTTTTAAGGACATCTACATTAGGTGTTCCCTCATTATCCATGAGTCGTCCAAGGGCTTGCATCTGAGCTTGTTTGAGAATTCCTGATATTACATGTTTGTGCTTTGCATAAGCTAATCTTCGCCTCTGAATCCAAGGTTGAAATACCTGATCCATAATACAGGAAAAAAAAAGGTCAAAGTTAAGATTCTTTTTTCTCATATGGTAGCTGAAATCATTATGGAAAAAAAATCAATTCTTGTAACAACAATTCTAGGCCTAATTTGATTATTTAATCATTGGAAATAAGTATGTTGGAAAGGAATTATTGTTTCTATGTTTGAGACATAGGAACAACATGGAACAAAAATGAAAATGATTTTGTACTTTGTGTCTTTCATTCCGATGGTAGGGGAAAGGATATTATGGACACTTAATCAGGTAAGGTAAAACAAAAGTAGTTGTATCTTAAATATTATGTCCATATCAAATGTTTACCTGATAAACACAATAAGAAACCAAGAGTGCAACTGCAACAATAAGAGAGAGCAAAATTGCTAGACGCTGTCCAGAGGGAAAATTGAAAACTTGCGGCAGTTGCACTATCACAAATGGGACGATAGATATTGTCATAATTCTTGCTGCATAGCTTGTTTGAACATCAATTGAAACACCAGAACCTTCAAATAGGAAAAGGACAATCATTCTTCAGGAAGAGTGGACTTGGTAACTAACTGATTGTCAAAAGTTAATCATGTATGGATATAACTCTTCTTTTTTTTATACATAAATTCAACATTAGATTAGTACAATTTTATAGCAGCGAATTGATTTACAATGTCTTACGGAAGGAAAATAGGACAAGGTAACAGTATGCTTTAACAAGAAAAAGGATATCTGAATCAGGTCCTTATAGTGTCTGTTTTGCTACAAAGGACATGGAGATTCTCACAATTAATAGAGAAAGGGTCCAACAGGAATATTGGTCATAACAGATAGATAGAACCACAAATAGTTTGAATCAATAAAACAATAAAGTGTATTTGCTCATGCATGAGATGTAACATATAAACTAGAAGCAGAATTTTCCATCTAAAAGACTGTCATAGAAAGAACAAAGCAAGGTGAGTAAGCTTCTTAGTCCTACAAGAGTAATTAAAGCAGCAAACCTTCATATGAAAAAATTTGCCAAATTTCACTGAGGAAGAAGTGATGAAAATTAAACTCTGTGCAGAATTTGCAAAGTGAAAGGATGAACTAATTAAATAGGTTAATTACATTGTGTAATCATACAAAGAGAAGGATCTAAGATATCAACAGTTAAGCTTTACTAGAGCCAATAAAAGCTTCAAGCAGTAATCCAAAAAAGATAAGATGAAGCTCACCAAACAGACTGAAAATTTGTGTATCTTGTGAATCAATTGAGATTGAATTCTCTGAAAGGTCAGATTTTCCCACAATAATACAAGATCCCCATAGAGTGGTAAGCAACATCACTGTTGATCCAGCAAGTAAACCCATTCCAATCAACACCTGATTTTGAGCAGTTTCTTTACTCCCAGACAGCCCAGATACTACAGCAAATTATTAAGTTTATGGTTAGAATGGACATCAAGATAACTAAGAGTTGCTCAAAACATATCTTGATTTTTTTTCAATTCTGTAAATAGAATTACATAATTTCCTAGGGAAAAAATTACATTGCTTACCACATAGATGCAAAATCAATTAAACACAATTGGTGATGCAAACAGGGAAAGGAATCAATTGAATTTTAGAATTTGAATTAAACCTTTGGTAATTATTGTTAAATATTAATTTTTGTAAAGAAAAAGATCATTACATTTAAATTTTACCAAAAAAAACTAGAATCGATAAAAGAGATAAACTGAATCATTGAACACGGAGCGAGGGCGTTGAATTAAAATTATTGGGTTCAAACTAAATCCATTGGATAGGCGCAGAGATAAGAATTATGTAGGTTTGGATCGGGGTCGATTCGGACTTGATTTGATCAAGTTATAGTCAAACCAAATTTTAAATGGGTTAAATCAGTTTAAAACAAATTAGGATATTTTGGAGGATATTTTTCTTTCCTCTCTTCTCTTCCCTTTCTTTTCCTTTGTCTCTCCACATACACAGGACAACCCACCACCTCCATCACGCACCGAGTCTTCTCTTCCTTTCTTCTTCTTCTTCCTCTCTTCTTTCTCCTCTCTATTTCTTCCTCTCCTTCTTCTCTTCACAGCAATCTTCTTGATTCCAGTTCTTCTTCATCCTCTCCATCACTCCAAAAGTGGGAACATCTTCAACACCAGAACCAACTGTGCCACCTTCTTTCTCCACTTCCGTCAGCCCAACAATGGCAGCAAGCTCTTTCCTCTTCGTTTCCCTTCAACTCCTTGTTTTTCCAGCAACAGCACCAAGAAGAGAATTTTTCCTTTTTTTTTCTATTTTTCCAGCAATATATAACAGCAGAGATCCTTTCTTTCTTCCCTTCCTATTTTTACAGCAATAAGCTTGCTCCAATAATCTGATAAATTACTTTCTTATTGCTTGTTATTCAGGGCTTTGGGATACTACTTGACTCTCCTCATTTTTGAATCTTCATTCAACGAGGTTATCATTCCCTTGACAAGTAAGCAGAGGTTGGATTAGCTTGAGCGTTTCATATTAACAAAATACCTCAATTGTCTCGCTAGTCAAAGGAAAAGTATGAGGTAAATATTGTACTTCGTTATGTTCTGATACAGGGTGTTGTACCTAATTTAAAATAGGAAAATAATTATTGTTCAACTATAGTATTCCATGTCGAATAGGAATTGGATTATATTGAGGTAGCGAGATCAAGGATTGATCCATTACCTTTGAGTTTTAAATAAATTTTCAAATTTGTTATTATTATCATTATCACATATTTATTTGGAATTCTAAGTTATTTTTATAGTATATTTGTAGATATAAGTTTGAGTGAAGCTTGGAAATCTGTTGAACTCAAAGGTTTTGTTGTATATAGAGTTGGATAAATCTATCATATGATTTTAGTACATATTTCATTGTGCATGAATAAATAGATAAAATGGATTATATGTACTTGTATAACTGTTTTCAAAAATGAGATTAAAATAATATATTAAAAAATAGCAAAATAATTTATTAAATAATTAGAGGGTAAATAATTGATGTTACTTTATATTCACATATGGGTACTAAGACGAGAAGGGTTGTCTTAAAAATTTAAAATGGATATTCTGAATTACTTTTTAGTTGATACTTATCTTTATATTTCTTGAACTTTCATACTATTGGTATTTCTTACTATTGATACTTGTAGTTTCTTATTGTATAACTTTTACCTATACCCTATGATGATACCTAAATGACTTAGCATGATTCATTTTAAAAGTTATTTGGGTTAATTGCTCGGACTAACCAATAAGGTATGAACTTAGAATTAAACAATTGTGATAAAAAGTGTTGAAGTAAAAATAATATAGAGATAAATGAGAATTACTAAAAAGTAAAAACTTTGAACCTAACCTTATAATATAATACCTAACTGCCCACAGAACTGGTGTGGTAGCAAGCGATCATCCACGATCAGGATTTATTTGTGCACTAGCCCTATATTATTTTATTCCACTAGTAAAGGCTTTTAACTCATACGTTTGATAGATGACATATTAGATCGGTACTATTGATTACATTTATACACAATATTTATATCATTGATGTCTTTTATACATGATGATTAAACAATAAAAATTAAAAATTAACTTAATTAACAATAAAAGTTTAACAATAATTAAGGAATGGAAATAGTGACTTGGAATATTGATAAATAAGCATGGTAAAATAGAAGATTATAGATAGATTTATATATCTAGTTATGTATAAGCTAAAGAACTTAAAAAATATTTACAGATATAACATAAAACTATAACTCACTTCAGTTCCTTGATCTCTTAATTGAATACCCACTTAGCAATTTGTATTTCCTGTCTGTTTTCTTTGACCTCCAATTTTGTAGGTACAAGCACTATTTAGATATTATAGTTGGTTTTAATTTGTACGTAGATTTGCTCAAAAATTTCTTCCCGTTGATTCTCAATTTGTTTTTTTATTTCTTTGCATTTTCATTCTGCTCATTGGATTTTCTATTTATACATTTTTATGATAGTTGTAGTAAAGGAAGCATAAATATATATATATATATATATATATGAAATTTATTGAATTTTCTTGGTTATCTTGTTTATATAGTTTTTAATTCTCTTTCATTATCATTCTGGGTATCATGTAATTTGGATTTGTTTTTTCTTTTGCAAACATGTCTTTAAATTTGATGGCACTTATTTGGTATCTTTCTTTGATAGGAATTTAATGGGATAATTATGTTTCTCTATTTAAAAAAAATCCTTATTCTTCTTTGACAAGCACGACTATACATACAACAAAGGTGACATCGTCGACTCGCCCCAAAACCATCATGGTTCCCCATGCTGACCTAGTCCCTTTTAGCATTTATGCTTGATGAAGGAATTTAAAGCATTGGTGCCAAATGATGTTTAAACAAAGTGCTAAAGACTCCATTTTAGACACCTAATCATACATGCAAGCTATAATTTTAAGGAAGAAAGCTTGCTTTTTTTGCTCTCTATATTCCTTGGTGTTCCTTTTTTCACTTGTGTGTAATAGAGGAAAATTAAAAATGTTTTCAACATTTTTACCAGAAGATCCACCAAACAAATTTTCAAACGGAGCAACAATGATGGCTCTATTTAGATTCTCAAGTCCACCAAACAAAGATCTTAGGTAGACCTAACCTGTTTTCGACCATTAAAAGATTCAAACAATGAGTTTGCCTAATCTTTGGTCACCCAAATAAATAAATCATACTCAATTTGTCAACAAAAGAGTGGAGCTAAGGCTTAGGTCAACTGTCTTTGCTTTGTTTGACCGTCCAAGCACATAAGATCAGCCTTAAAAAACCTCAAGAAAAACTATCAAACACTCTCTAGGGAATAGGATAAGGTTCACTAGATAAGGCTCTCTATTTATAAGTTAATTTTACCAAAACAACAATCTATGCTCAAAATAAACCCAAAAGATTACAATCAACACATGGGTCTTCATGTCTTCTCAAAGCTCGATGACCAACAACGTGCTTGAAGTTCCTCACGGCTTCACAATCAATCCATAAAATATATGCATGGTTAATGATCTCAATCACCATAATTTTATGGCAAGCCTTGCACACGGAAAGTCAATTATTTTTCTTCCTATTTTTGTTTTTTAAAATATTTTCTGATTTTTTTATTTTAATGATTTTTAATATTTTCTAACTCTTGGCCCAAAACAATGCGCGTTGTGCTCAGCCTAGACACAACTAATCTACACCCCTACCTAAGCCATTCACATTTTATGAGAATATTCAAAATCCTTAATACTGATAAAAGGAAAGAAAAAAAATAAAGAGCATGTTTGAAGTAATTGCAAAGACGGTGACCTACCTATCCTAAAGCGTCTTGCATGGGAAGCACATGCGTACCTTTCACACCTACTGGAATAAAACAAAACAAAAAATTGGAAGCTTTCAAGGGTCGAGTATCAACGTTTAAATGCCTAAGCGGCTTGTTACTTACGGAGATACTTTCAGTCGAATAAGATATTTGCTATGATATCTGCAAAATTGTAAGCTATGGTAAATTCAGAGCAACTTGATGACACCAAGGCATTGAATAAACTAAAATGCGGTCAAGGCACGCATAAGCGACGTGAGAAAGCACGCCACCATTATGTCAGATGTGAAAGAAAAGATAACGAAAACAATATCCGGCATCCTTCCTTATCCTTAAAAAACAAAAAGCCAAAACTGTTCTTCTCGATAAATTCGAAGAGTAAAACTAAGATCTAAACCTGGATTTCTATTTCCAAAAAACAAAACAAAAAAAGTCAAATACCCCCAAATTCGTCGACAGACTACGAAAAGAAGGCACAAATTTCGCAAATTCTAAAAAATAAACTAACAGAAATCTTATTAGATCAGGTCGCGATCAACCAATCCTTATACCGTGGAAGGAAAGTTCAATACCCTTTTCCAGAGAAGAGGAAACGAGATCAGCGAGTTCAGAGGTACTAAGAGTAAAATCTTTACTAGTCGAAGAGATAGACTTACCCAAAATTAGCATTGCGTCGGGTAGAGCCCCAAGAATCGGGAGGAAGAGTCCACCAACAATCCCCGGCCCCATGATTTGGAGGAGGAGCTCGCTCCCGGAGGAGAGGTACGTCGCCGCCTTATACATCAGGAACCCGTACACGACGATGAGGAACATATTCCCTACCACCGTAGTAGTGCAGGGGAGGAATCCGTACGTCTGCTCGCACTGATCCGCAGCGAAAATCCGGGAGATGGTCGGACTGCGGAGGAAGGGGAGGAGTAGGGCTTGGGATTCTGAGGACGAGCCGGAAGTGATTCCGTCCGAGAGCGGCAGATCGGCGAGCTCCTCGTCAGCGGGCTTCGAGATGAGGCGGCCATTGGCGATTAGAGGGAAGGGAGCGAGGAATAGGAAGAGGAGGAGGAGCCGAGGCGGCGGCGGCAATGCGAGGCTCTGTGCCATTGAATTGCTAAGGAGAGGAAGTCGAAGGAGGAGGAGGGAGCGATGGGGCAGAGAGCATTATCGTGCTTTTATAGTAATGCCGAGAGGGACACTTTTTAGTAAAACCCATAATAATAAGTAATACCCATTTTAGTTCTTGACACTTAATCTTATAGGCAAGTCAACAAATAACACCTCTAAATACAAATAATTTTGCCCTCGTTATAAAGACATCTGTTTTTAACCTCAATATTTTTCAAATTATCCTTCTCATCTTCGTCCTCTTTCGCACCAACCCTTTCCTCCCTCTTATATATCGTTGTGCCTCTCACTATCGATCAACTTCATTATTTATATCTTTGATAAATTGACACGTTGCTCAAAAGGCGATAAAGTTCAGCAGATTTACATAAAAAAAAAAAGGGTTAATCTTTGGAAGCTATAAGTCTTTTCGAAGTATCTGTCATCCTACCATATTAATCTTTGATTAGGTATAAAGTACTCATTCTGATTTATCACTTCCGTGTTAATTGTGAGATCGATTAACAAAGATGTTAAGGACGAGTGAATTGCTTTATGAATTTATTAGAAAGACAACTGAGGAAATAATAAGGTATACTCAAAGGTGGATAATAAAAGAAGGGTGATTTAGAAAAAGGGAGATAATAAAAAATATAAGAAATAAGAGGTGCTGATGTGGATGGAATCTAGAAATATAAAATGTCCTTTTTAATTATATATATTATATATATATATATAAATGTCTCTTTCATTATATTTTAAAAATGAGTTGCCAATTTGGCTTTTGTTCTAAAATATTTGTCAATTTTATTCTTAATTTATTAATGTGAAAGGGAAAGAAAAGTATTTACATGTTTTTCTTTTTTTTTTTATATTAAATTTATATATATGATATTTGTATGGTATCTATCAGTTAGATCTTACTAACTATTAGATCTTTATAAATAATTACATTATAAAATTAGGTTACACATAGCCCATGTGCATGCAAGGCGAAAAAAAAACATCAAGAATTTTTTTAAAATAAAAATAAAAATAACTTTAAAATTAAAAACATTTTAATTTTTATATATTTTAAATTCTTTTGGTTAAATTCATTTGAGATATATTTTAACTCTCTTATTCGCTTGTGTTTCACTTCGTGGATTGATACTATATTGATATCTATATAGATGTTTGTCATGTAAAATTTTTAAATTAATTTTTAATGAATATAAAATATCTCGTTGAATTTACATTCTCTATACAAAAGGGTTACTGTGTCAAGACAGAACTCATAATTTATCACCATATATCGACTATAAAAAATATTTAACGTGAATATTATTATATTTTACAACATATATTTTGATATTGTGTCATCGAAAGTGAAGAGCTTTGTGTTCCTAAATTATTTTATCAATGAGCAATTCAGAGGAAAAGCCACAGCAATGCGATAAAAGCCAAGCAGAAGTTTCATCGCCAAACCTTACTACATTTTTTGTGCTAACATTGTTTAGATATTTAAATTTATATTTAATATCTTTTCTTTTTTACTTCAGCTATTATGATTCATATATTGTCACATTCATACATTTCGGTTTTAGTAAGAAGGTTTTTTTTTTTTTTAATTGTCCTCAGTTAACCATTTGCTCCTGCATAAAAGAAAAAAAAAAGCAATTATTCAAATGATCTAATAATTCGAGTAGCTGTAAAAGTTTTCAACAATGAAATATTGCAATGGAGACAAAATCATTCTCTGTATTTTTTTCGGAAATGAATTCTTAGGTGACAAAAAGCCATATTTTAGCTACTTGAATTATTTTTATGGCTGGGGCCGGATTTAAATCGGATCCGATTTTTTTGCCTGGTAAGATTTTAGTATTAGATAGCCTTTTAAGAATGATGTGACTGTGAAGGACCCATTAAAAAACTATTAGCACTTTTTTAATTTACCCAAGTAGTTAGTGGAGATCCGCTGGGCTTTGACATTTTCCAATTCAGCTGTTGAAGGAGTGTTACCGAAGAACCGTGAGACGGTGACTATCTCAGGATTAGTCGCATCGAAAGTTCGGACACTCCGGTGCTAAAAAAAAAAAAATCAGACCAATATCGAAATCAGAATCAAATCAACGGGGCCCATTGGGCGAATTCAATGGGCCGATTATCCGTTAACGGACCGGATCTTTAATTGGTCCGTCTCTAGAATCGGCGATTCACCTGCGTGCTGGAGCTCTTGCAGAAGAAGCCGACGACAAAAGAGTCTACCGGGGGAGGATGGTGACGCCGCGGTGAGGTCGTTAGCGGTGCGAGCTGCTCGCGTTGGAGGTGAAATCAAACCGCTGCAATTGCTCGGCTCGCGGCCAAGAAAAGAAATAGGACGCAGGCAGAGAGAGACCGATGGGGCGGGCGGTCGCTGCGGGAAGAAGGAAGCCGGCGTCTATGGACAATAGAGAGGCAGCAACGCTTACGATGAGAAAAGAATGCGAGTGACTGACGGTCGACGAGCGATGGCAGCACACGATGATCATGGCGGCACACGTTATATAATAATATTTATAATATTTTAATAAATATCAAAGGTGTCGTTCATTATAAATTAATTCATTTATTTTAAAATTTTCTTATACCAATCTATTTAAATGAAATTTTAAAATATATTTGTCTTAAATTTTCTTATAAGTAATTTACTTTTAAGTTATTATACTTAATCTTATTTAATTCTCCTAATAAATTATTTATTAAGTTTATTTTTACCCTTTTTCATTCATTAAATATTAAATTTATAAAAATTATTTAAATTGTATGATACAATCAATAATAGATTTGTTAAAAAAATATAATTTATTTAATAATAAAATTATATATACAATGAAGATTATCAGATAATTCAAATTTTAATATAATATTTGTTTAATCTACTTTAATATTTACTTTTTAGAAACTCAAATATTATTTGATGATTGGATAAAAATTAAAAATAAATAAATAAAATATAATTTTTAGAAAATAAAATAAAAAATTTTGATAGCGCAAAAATTAACAGGCATAGTTTTAATTCTTTTATATAAGGTCAGTCTGTTAGTTTACTTGTAGAACTTTTGTTCATTCTTTAATTCTTTATTCCTTGTTTGTGATGTATGATAACTGATTTAGGGCACTTCCATAGAGTTGACTCTTCCAAGGGCGAAAGGCAAACTTCTCTTGATCAAAAAGCATCCAAGGTTATCATCAACAAATCAAGATTTAAAATACATATATAGATATACCCTTGCATTCGTACTTGGAATATTGCTTCTCTAACCTTCAAAGATGAGCATATTGCATTCATAACATCAATCTAAACCTTTTTTGAAAAAGTCTACAAACACATGGCAACACAATCCCATGATAATAATCAAGTATTTACATATGGATCAGAGAAACATATTGCCTTTGACACAAAGTATTTCATGATTTCCTTGGTAGTAATTCGTGATGGTTTCTACTGCTATCTTAAATCCAATCCAGAATTATCATACTGCACCGAGAGTACTCATTTTATACAAGCATGTTTTATTCTTTAGGAAACATACTCTCATGATGATTAACCTTTCTATCTTGTAAAAAATCTTAAAACATTTGTTTGTTCCTTTTTATGCTTTCATGATCAATTAAATTTATTATAGCAAAAGATGATTCACTCATCCTAAATATCCCTATCAATCAGTTTCATAGCCAGATAAATCACGAGGGATAATTTTTTATCCAATGAAGCACCAACTTCATCATCTCATGCCAGCTTTGACCATCATTTTCTTATAAATTTGGGTTTACTTATCTAATTGCATTCTTGAGAGACATTTCCTTGAAAGGTATTTAAGTCTGCATTTGTCAAATCATTATTACAAGTTTTCAGAGAAACCAAAAAATTGATATTACCCAAAAGCCTATTCTAAGGATGACACCTGAAGATAATGTTTGAAAGACAGATCTTTGGGAAGGTTCTACTTTCTTGCTCATCTAAACTAAAGTATGAACCATCTCAAAATAACCTTCTAGAGTAAGTTCGATAACTAGAGTATGAAAGACATGCAGTAACCGGAGCAAACGATCAGGTTAATTCCTCCTATTTGCATTCATGATTGCAGCAACCCAACCAAGATAGTCCAAAGTAAGTTTGATCAACATGATTGAGTTACCCTGATCCGATTGATTGATTGATGGTCAGATTAACTCAATTGCATTAAAACGACAGAGGCAACTGTACTCAATGGCCAAGACAATTCCATCAGCCCAAATTGATTGGTCACCTTAACTCAATCAAAATATTATTACTCCAATGTCTTCAGTTAATTAACGTTAGTTAGCAAACAATCATTTGAGGTCAGAAGTAGCATTGCAGTTTGTCAGGTCTAATTTACAAATAATTTTTCAACCTGTGAATTATGATTTACCGATAATCAATATTTGCAGATGACTATTTATTTTAAATAAGCATATGATCTGTGAATTATCATTTACCAGTAATCAACTATATGCAAATGGCAGTTTATTATGAATAAACATACAGTTTATTTATATGCACACAACCAAACTGCCCTTCTATATGAGTATTAAATTTTTGGTTCAGTTCATAATACTGTGTTTGGGATTACATCAGAATGCATAATAATACCAGGTATGAACCACTCTTGAACATAAGAGGAGTTGGGAAAGCTGCAATTTGTTTCTTTTGTGTCTAGGAACAATTGCTCAGGGTGACAACTGGATTAGGCAACATTAGTAAGTGCAGGACGCAACTGAGCAAATTTTTTACTTACAAAGTGATGCAAGAATGCGCCGAGGAGGATGAAAGGGTCGACGAGCATGCAAGCTAGCAAGGTTATCGACTAAGAGGATGTCACCTTTCTTCCAGCCTATGGCTACAGATTCTTCTTCAAGGATATTTAAGCACTCATAAATAATATCAGCAGGCAAAGGTGTTCCATCTCCAAAAGTTACTGCCTTGACAGGATCATTCCGTGCGTCTTCCCATCCAGTGTAGGCAGCAACCATGCTGTTAAACCATATTTTTCTGCCACGAGTATGGTCAAGTCTGATTGCAGGTATTGGACCTGTTACTGTTTTAACTCCATCTTCCAACCATTCCAGTTTCACCCCTAGTTTAGCCGCCCTGTGTGTGACATGCAATTCTTATTAGAAGAAATTTACAGATAGAAAAAATATCGATAGTAGAAGCAATCACCAAAGAAACTTCAAAGAGCAAAATATTCAAACTACCAAAATGACGAGCTATAAAAGCAATATGCAAGACCCATAAAGCCATAAAAAGATCTAGGTGATGTTGACTTGTTGGTTTCTTTACCCAGCAAACTTTGCGATTGTAACATCTAAAATATAACAATCAGAAGTGCGTATAACAAAAGCCAGCTTCCAAGAAAGGTTAATCAACACACTCCAAATATTGGAAAACAAAATATGCATTGTTTTTTAAACATTGTTATTCAACACACTATAGAGATTGTGTGAGCATTACAATGTTAGAAAATACCCTAATTCAAATGGCCAAATCAGGTTACAATCAGCTATTGTAGAAAGGGATCCTTTAGCTTATAGCATTTAAAATCCCTGCACCACTATTCAGGCATCCTTTACAGAAGATGTTCAGTTGCTTTTTGAATATTTCAACCACATACCTTGCATGATATCATATTGATAAGATCATAAAAATATAAAAAATGTGTTTCTGTTAAGAATGAGGTGAAAAATTTCGAAGATTACAACCTATTCTCATTTTTGTAACAGCTTTTACTCAAAAATGTTAAATTTTTAACATAGCAGGATTCAGCTTATCATTGTCAATAGAATTATCATTGTACAAAGGAATTGCAATTGGTGGTTATTTCTGACCTACTTGAGGTAGGTTCAAATTGGGTTGACTAATTTGGTCAAATCACAAGTAAAGATAAGCACACATTCTATATTTAGTTAGGTTTAAGCAGAATAATAAGATTTAAAATCAGGTTTGAATCTCGTAAAATATGCAGGCAATTAATTTGCCCACTCATAGGATTTGTTTCAACTTCTAGGTTTAAACTCTTCTACTAAATTAAAGAGCAAAATAGAATATCAGGCAGAAGTCCATGCTTTCCAAATCATTCATATTATACACTGCACTTTCAAAGCCATTACTGGTTTCAGATTAAAATAGGCTCTGTTTCACCGTGTAGGTTGAAGCTTTTTGACTAAATTAAAATCAAATTAGAATTTTAGGCAGAAGTACATATTCTAAGCAAAACCAACTAGAAATAAAAACAACAGAGCCTCTGAATCCAAAGAAAAGCTGCACTAATTTCATAATCATGTACATCAAAAAAATAAAAAATAAAAATCACAATATAGTTAATACAGAACATTCAAGTTTGTCCAAAATAATATGGAGTCTAAAGTTCATACGTGTTGACTCTTTCATTCGTAAATTATCATCCAATTTTATTTTCAAATTTGCAACACCACACCATAATCGAATTCAGATGAAAGATTTTATTCCTAAGGTTTACCAAATTTATTATGAATTTACGTTATCCAAATTACATTCAGTGTCAGTCCTTCAATAAAAGTTCTTCCAGTTTAGTTTCTCTTATACCATAGATTGATTTCAAGTTCAATTTACAATTTATAGATTATAAGATGTCAAACATTTTGAATACAATAGCTACATTATACACAATGCAATTGTTCAAAAGACCAGTCTTGATGGAATGGACTATTCCCCAAATTATGATCATCATTCATCCGGTGAACAAATAAAGATTTGTTGATACAAAAATTGCTTTTTTGTTACTTTCTTTGGTTGGATTTCAACCAAATATGAAAGCTCTTTAGTCCTACATCTTTAGTTTATGAGGACTAGAGAAACTTTATTATCCATCATTTGCATGAGCCTCAAGCACTTGGTGCATGGTTATACATAAGCATGGCTATGGGTTGGTTTTGCCTAACACACATGCACATCGGGTCAAGCCAGGCTTGGGATTGTGCTCGAGCATGGGCTAGGTTGGGTGTGCATGTGACACAGTGCAGGCACAAATAGTCCAGCCAAACAATCCCTCACTGCACAACTGGATTTTTTTTAGAGCATTTTTTCTATTTTGAAATTTAAATTAAACAAAATTTAAAATGGTTTTTTTGGCCATTTGAACTCAATTAATTGATTCGCTAAATGTTGCATGGATAAGATAGAAATGGATAGATTCAATGGAGTTGGATTAGATTCATTGTGCAAATCTATCTACAAGGTGTGCCCTATCCTTTACCAAGTGTTGGATTTATCTTGCATTTGATCTATACATAGGGGGTTTTGGTTTGGACTTAGATAAACACTTCTTCCATTTTCGTTCTTCTCTACAGGTTCCCTCATTCTAGTCATGCTGTTTTTGTATTCATCCTTTGAGGACTCTGTTGAGATTAAAAGTCCGTATTTTCTAATGTCTTGGAGTGTACCTACATGAGGTTGTAGTTTGTTTGATCTTGGGAGAATCATTGTCACATCCTTTGCACTGGTGGGAGGGCTGTTGATTGACAGATCTTGAAAGAACCATTGCTACACCCTTTGCACATGAGGGAGACAATAATTTCTCTAAAGATTGTTGAATCTACCTGAGCTTCAACTACATAATCTTTAAACTTTGTTTATTTTTCAAATTTGCAGACTATAGTATAGCTTTGGCTTAATCTTCTATTCGGATTTGAGTTCAGTGGTTAAAAAAAAAAATCACCTCCTGCAAGATTTTCAAAATCCCATTTCTAACATTAAAAAATTTAAAAAAGATTTGCATTAACAATGAAGTTTTTGTAGTGTCAAAGATGAAAGTAACCAAATTAAGCTAACCTTTTCTCGGCTACACTTCTATCTTTGGTCAAGAACGTGGACTGCCATCCTCGGCCGATGGGCGAAGACGGATCGTCTCCTTCGCCCAAAACCCTCGTGTAGATCAATCCTTGCTCCTCCAACCGCTCCACGAACTCAGGGAATCTCGCCCTCATTCTCTCGTACACGAGGTGGCTCAGCACAATCGGCGTCTCCCCGCCGCTTCCAGGCTCCACCTCGCAGAAGAAGAACAGCTTCGATGGGAACTCTGGTACCTGGACAGAAAAAAGAAATCCAAGAAATCTGTGTCAGTAAGCAAATATCAGGGCGGAGGCGAATCCGATTCCAAGCGGAAGGACCTGAGCCATCTCGTGGTGAAAGGGGATCTTCTGGTCGGGCGGAGACTCGTTGGCGGTGAAGACGCGGCCGACGACGTTGGTGCGGGGGGCGGCGCCTCCGACGTAGGGGAGCTCGTCGTAGCCGAAGGCTGCGACGACTCGGTCGAAGTCGGCGGCCGATCGGAGAGGGAAGCCCCGGAGGAGGAGGGCGCCGCTGGAACGGAGGAGCGCCTCGAGGCGGGGTTTCTGTGACGAAACGGCCGCAGCGAAGGAGCCAAGGTCGAGATCGGCGTTGGGACTGGGGGAGACGACCGCCGGGAAGACGCCGACGCCGACGGCTTTCTGTTCCGGGATGCGGGTCTCGACGAACACGTCGTCGTCGGCCGCCATCAAGGTTAGCTCCTTTTCGCCGTCGGAAGCGGAAATTAAGATGGCAAATAAATTAATAAAATTTTAGGGAGGAATTTTTTTTTTAAAATAAACAAAATAAAAATGCAAAATGATTGTGGTCGGAGAGTGCGTCTGTGTTCATCGAAGCACGGAATCTCCGAGGGTCTAAACTTGCCTACGGCTCTGTTTAATCGAGAAAGAGATTTTTATTGAGTTAAAAGTGCATTGAGTTTTTTTTAAACAAAAAAAAGTTGAAATGATATTCTCCCTCATTTTTTATATTAAAAATCTAAAAAAACTAAATTAATTTAATTCTGTTTAAAAAATTATATATAAAACACTTTTATATTTTAAAAAAAATCTTAACAATTTGATTAAAATTACTTAAATTTAATATTACATTAGTCATTAATTAGTGGCTAAAATGTTATAATAGTCATTAACTAATTACAAAGTTGTCATAGCTGTCGTATTTTTATTATATAATATAAAAATTAAATAAAAGGAAGACAAATTTCAGATAACTAGAACGTTAAAATGAAATAGAACAACTCGACTAAGAGAAGTGACGAATCGATGCAGAATAACTCAGCCAAAGAAAAAGAGCGCCGAGCTAAAGATGAAACAACTTGGCGAGAAGAAGTGTCGAGCCGATGGGAAATAGCTTGTCCAGAGAAAAGAAGAGTTGAGCTAAGGAGGAACAATTCAGCAAGAAGAAGAAGTACTAAGCCGATGGGGAACATCTCGGCTAGAGAAAAGAAGAGCCAATAGCTCAACAAGAAGGAGAAGTGCTGAATCGATGCGGAATGACTCAAACAAAGAGAAAAAGTGCCAAGCTAAGAAGAAACAGCTCGGCAAAAAGGAGAAGAATATCTAATTGAAGAAGAATGAGACGATTGGATAAAGAGAGTGTAAAATCAGTATAAACCGGCTCGGTATAAGGAGAGAACTCTAGTTTTTTATAGAGGAGACCACAGAAAAGATTCCTTTCGGTAGGTTATTAAAATTTATTCCTATAAGACTCCTAAGGCAACTAAGTGGGGCCACCACGTACTATAATAACTAAGTGAGGATACCTCATGTTTTAAAAAGAATATTTCTTTTAAAAGATTATTCTCTGAAAGACCTAACAATATTATTATTACTTTCCACCTATCACCCCACGATGGCCTCAGTGCAAAGGTTATTCCCTAACAATTAGACAAGAGGCGTCTTGGGGGAGATCAGGGGGAAGAGGATACTTCATTGCTAGTATAAAAGGGGAGGATAAAGAAGGAGAAAAGGTAGGTTGTTGGATAATCAATCATTACTCATACACTCTTTGTTCTTACTGTTACAACATTCTTCTTCTTCTTCGGTCTCTTTTACTCGCC
>JBAMHZ010000059.1:324629-337236 GCA_037177395.1 Alpinia galanga | reverse complement strand
GTAGCCGATCACTGTCAGCCACCGATCGCTAGTCGCTAGTCATCAGTTGTCGGCCGCTGGCCAATATCAATCACCGATAACAATAATAATATTTCAAATTAAATAAAATCTTACAATTAAATTAAGAATAATATAGTAAAATGTTATACTATATTTTAATTTAAAATTTTTAAATAAAATTTTTATTAAATTATTTAGAATTGAATAAAATAATCTAAATTATATTTCATTCTTTATAATTTTAATTATATAATTACTTAATAATCATATAAATCAAAATTATACATAACTATTTCAAACCAAATGAACCTCGGAATCTTACGTGCAGCAATCTTTTTTTTTTTTTTTTTTTTTTTTGCAAAATCAAGCAAATAAACTTTATAAAAGCCCTCCGTATGTTTAGGTGCGCAACCGTTCTTCAAACTTGCATTAACTCTTCCATATGGGATACATTTATTTAATCATTATTAGATATTAAACACGTCCAATACTGACGGAACAATGCGCCTAGAACGGCAAGGCATTCCCTGAGCTCACAAAAATTGAGAAAATCAAAAGTATAAATATATAGAACACAATAGAGATTAAATCACGCCACAAGTAGAAAACTGAAATTTCCCCGATTCATCTAAATTGCTAAGAATTTCATGTTTTAACATTCTCTTGTAGCATAACAATTTGATCGAGGAATAAAGTGCTAACTCAGAACAATGAAATCTTAATTCAAAACCCATCAAGTTTTGTAAACACTAGATAGAAGAAACAGAATATCAAGTAGCAAAGAAGCGAGCTTTCATTCAGTTCAGGCGTTAGAAAAGAGTATTGATAAGGGAAACATTTTGGTGTTTGATTGGCAAAAGTTTGAGTTCATAAACATACTAGTCAGGAGTTCAAAAGTTACAGAGTATTTCATGATCTTTTGAATAGATGTTTTTTTTTTAATAATAAAATGTAGTAAAATCAACCAGACCAACGATATCTGCTGTTACGAGTATCAATCTTCACTGCAGTATTTTGAAGTGCTGTAGAGCATTCATGGAACGACAGTAGAATCACCCTGAGCACATAAAACAAATATGAGTATCAGCCACCCCTCAAAGCAAGCACGAGATGAAGAACAGAGCCGCCCTCGATGTTGTACTCCTTAGCAGTCTTATCATCGGCTAACTGCTTGCCTGCATAGATCAACCTGCATTTGAGTCCAATGCATATGCCAGATTTTAGCCCAGAATGCAATTTATATTTTTTATGCTCAATGGAAAAAGGATATTTTGAGGGGGAAAATGAAAAAGAAATGGCTACTTGGAAATACCAAAGATTAGATAAAAGGCAAAATGATAGATCCAAGGTCCATATAGCAGTGCCAAAATTATGAGCAAAAGAATCTGAAACAACCACCATACTGAAAAAAGAAATGTTTAGATAGAAACAATTTTGAATTGGTAAATTTCAGTCGAAATGGCAGAACATGTATTGGTTGCCAAAAGATGCTATAGAAGCGCACCCAAAAAAAAAAAAAAACATTGAGTAGCTAAGATTGAAGACAATCACTTATGGGAAGAATGAATTACACTGCAGTACTACATAAAAGGGGGTCAAATTGAACTAACAACTAAACCAGTTTTCTGGATATTGTTTTATTCCATAGAAATCACAGGACCTGAGTAAATATGAAACTTTTTAGTTCTTTGTAGTTTACTAAAATTACGGAGTTTTTTTTCTTCCAAACAAACAATATGCACATAACATTTTGAAACAAAGAAAACAGGTTTAGCAAGAAAAATATGCATGCAGTCCCAGTATACATACAATTATAAATCAGAAAAAAGTGATCATTCATGTAGAAAAGAGTTGTGGAAAGACCTCAATGTACCACAAAGCAAGTAAAAAAATTTACAGGAAGTCATGTGAACAAAAGTGATTGCAAATGAAAAGAATTGATTCATTTCAAGGCAAAAAAAAGGTAAACAGGGATTGAGATGTAGTTCAGACCACAAATGTGCAAGAGACAGAAATTAAAATTTGGAGCATATGAAGAATAAAGGATCAATGGAAAATTATGTTTTACCTGGAAATCAAGATTATTATATTATTAATTTATAATTCAAAACAGATATACAACCAAATTAATAAGCTATGTGTCCCAGCTAATTGGGGTTGGTAGCATGAATCTTATTTTGCAATCAAGTCCTAAGATCCCAAAACAAAAAACTGTTTCCCTATGTAATATCTAAGTTCCTTAATCTCTTTCTATGACAAAAAGGAACTTCTTTGGTCTTCCTTTTTGCCTCAGACCAATTTACTAGTGAATCAATTTGTCATCTTTGAGCATATCATACCATCTTTAAAATCTTATGCAATAAGTCATTGCTTCAGATGAAAGCGAAAATAAGCAGCAGACAGTGGCTGATGAGAAGTGCTATTGGCTGATGGCATCTGTATATGCAAAACACCACAGATATGTTCAACATCAACACTGGTTGTGATGTTAGAACAATTAATTTCATTGTGCAGTATGTAAATATACTCTTGTGTTGCTTCTAGGATGCAGTTTGATGAAGTGAGAAGCTTCATATGTCAATTTTTTAAGGGAACCCATTTTCAAGTGTATACAGGTTGGCTATGTGATATTATTACTAATTAGGGGAGATAGTGTATGCAATTAAGTTCCATGAGTATTGCATCATTTGAACTAAAGATTGTTTCTGACAAAATTCTATCAACTACTTAAAAATATAAAAGAATAGATGATACAGTAAAGAATGTAAAGAAGAATGAATGTTTAATAACACAATGAAAGGAGAAAAAAGGATGCATACCTATCAACAAGGTCACACTCTAAATAAAGAGGCGGAACAAAGAGCTAAGCACTCTCGGAACTATAATGGCAGTAGCCAACATTATTGTTGTCATTTCGATAAAAATACAATAAAAGTTGATCTTGAAGAAAAATATATTACAATGTAGCGTAGACGAGGTAAATGTTGAGGATCAGATGACTTTGCACGTATAAGTGGGCAATATAAGTAGCTACTGCCTTAGATCTGAATGCAGACAAAGAAACAGATCTCTATTAGTTAAAAAAGAATAGATGAGTCAATACGAGTTCTAATGGCCACAAGAAATAATAGACTTTTGTATCCCAAAGAGAAGAAAACAAAGGAGATGATTCAAAGGCTCAATAGCAGGAAGCACCATTACATCCTATTAATTGATATATGCAACTTCCAACAATCTATAGTTGCTGTATCAGAAACAACCAGTTGTTTAGAAGCATTAAAATATATAATTCAATATAAAAAAAAAAGTAAACAAAAAAAAAGGAGAGTTTTGCCCTTTAAAAAGAGAAGTCGGTCATCTCACCGGGGCACGCAAACCCATGGTCGAAAGTTAGTTTTGTGAAAACTGGGAAGGTAAAATCCAGAAATGCAAATATCGACCGATAAAGCGCACCTTTGTTGTACGGGTGGAATCCCTTCCTTCTCTTCTACCCTCTCCTTGATCCTGTCAATTGTGTCGGTGGGTTCAATGTCAATCTCGATTTCCTTCCCCGTTAGTGTCTTCACTTTGATCATCATCCCGCCCCTAAGCCTGAGAACAAGGTGAAGAGTGGATTCTTTCTGAATGTTGTAATCAGCAAGGGTTCGGCCATCTTCCAGTTGTTTCCCAGCAAAGATCAACCTTTGCTGGTCCGGGGGTATCCCCTCCTTGTCCTGAAACGGAAGACAATCATCTTTTTTCAAAGGCCATGTCGTTTTGCTGTGTCTTAAAAGTTCCTGAAGTAATTAATATTGGTTCCACATTTTCTGTCAATAAAATAAATCAACGGTCTTTATAAGAATTGCAAATCCACAGATCCTGATGATCGGAAGAAATAGTCGTTGCAACGTAAAACCTAAAAAACATTAACAAATTGATAATTTTTAAAGAATTTACGAGCGCCTAAATTCCCGGCAGAAAATTAATTCCAAACGAAAGACAAGAGAAAACAAAGGCCCCAAAAAATCTATGAAGATGAGACGAAAAAATGGAACGATGGAACACGAAGTAAAGACTCTACTCCAGTTAAAACCCTAGTCAGATCCTGGAACACATATCGTTGCATCGGAAGAAGACAAAGACGAACAGAAAGACCTGGATCTTTGCTTTGACGTTGTCAATGGTGTCGCTGCTCTCGACCTCGAGGGTTATTGTCTTCCCCGTAAGAGTTTTGACGAATATCTGCATACTGTAACCCTAGTTGGTCTTCCTTTCGAGTTGAGACCTTGTTCGCCTCTCTGAGATGGAAGGAGGTCAGTTAATAAAGCGGAAGAAGACGGTCGACTCGTTAGCGTAGAACGAACGCGTGACTGGAGACGAACAATCAGAATAATAAATTCATGCAACAACATCTTAAAAAAACGCCCTTTTTGTTTTTTGAAAAAAAAAGAAGAGAAAAATGAGTATATAATTTTACCTTTTTCAAATTTTTTCATATTCATTTTCTAAGTTTTTGTTATTTGAGATAATAACATTTTTTTTAAAAAAAATTAGATTCAATTACCCACTATGTCTTTTGGTATTTCTTTGATATGTCAAGGAGTGTATTTTTTTTTATAATTTAAATGTACAAATTTTGTCCAATTAATTTTGAAGTTAAATGGTTTTTATTTGTTTATCGATTAAATTTAGAGTATAATTTATACACATAAAGTCTATCTTCATAATTCGTCCCCGTATAAATCCAAATATATCAGTGTTTGAGCTTTTGGAGGTTAGCCACTGAAAAATTATTGAGCGCTGGCAACAAGACTTAGTTGGGATTTTAAGTTATCTATAGCCGCATTCTCTTGCTAGGGTAATTTTATTTTATGAAATATTATAGTTTGATTGCAATGATGATTTATATTTTATTACCTCATGGACTATCAAATAATTTTTAACAATATATATATTAATAGTTGCTTGATTTAAGTGGTAAACAAATCCATTTAACAATATTAGTATTTGTCACTTCCATATTCAAATGCGGTGTGACATATCATATTTTATGGTCATTTCATTTTTCATTTTTCATTTTTCATTTTTTATTTTTTATTTTTCATTTTTAGGTCAAATATGTCCCTTCTTATTTACAAACTCCGTCCAACTAAACCTCTAAAAATAGCCTACAGCTCGGCAAACATCGCAATTCAGATGAACCTCTCGCCACGTCTTCCCCCGCGCCCCCTCCCTTTCATTTTCATGTTTATTTTTTTTTTCTCTTCAATGATTATATCAGAGATCTCGTTTCGATCATTTCTTTTTATCCCTTCAAATATCACTTCTTCGCTCACACCGTCATCAGCTTGCTCCTTAGACGATCTCGATTTCTGGAGAGCGAATTGAATTCAGTTCCATCGCCGTCGCCACAAAAATATCTCGTCCAGAAATATTTTATTCGATCGCTATGAGCTGGTGGTGGGCAGGCGCTATTAGCGCCGGAAGGAAGCTTGCCGCGGGCGAGGACTCCGTCAGAGCTTCCAGATACCCGAGCGTTGCCCTCGTCGTCGGCGCCACCGGCATCGTCGGCTCCAGTCTATACGATATTCTTCCCCTCTCCGACACCCCCGGCGGTCCCTGGAAGGTCTACGGCGTCTCCCGCCGCCCCCCGCGGCAATCCTTCCTCTCCCCCAACCTCGTCGACGCCGTCGCCCTCCCCGTCGAGCACGTCGCCTGCGATATCGCTGATCCCGCCGACGTCCTCGCGAAGCTGTCGCCGCTCACCGACGTCACCCATGTCTTCTACGCTGCGTTCTCCCGCCGCCCCACTGCCGCCGAGACCCGCACCGCCAACGCCTCCATGCTACGCAACGTCCTCGCCGCCGTGCTCCCCGCTGCGGCGAATCTCCAGCACGTCTGCCTCCAGACCGGCCGTGATCACTACCTCGGCCCATTAGGGTGCACCGGCGCGGCCGAGGCGATGTCGGTGGAGCCCCACGACCCGCCCTTCCGCGAGGACATGCCCCGCCTCGTGGCGCCCAATTTCTACTACGAGCTCGAGGACATCCTGTTCGACGAATTGTCCAAGAGGGAGAGTGGCTCCGTTTCGTGGTCGATCCACCGCCCCACCACTGTCTTCGGCTTCTCCCCTTGCGGCAGCATGAACCTCGTCGCCACCCTTTGCGTCTACGCCGCAATTTGCCACAAGGAAGGGGCGGCGCTCCGGTGGTTCGGCGGCCAGGTGGCGTGGGACGGATTCAGCGACGCGTCGGACGCCGACCTCGTGGCCGAGCAGCAGATCTGGGCCGCCGTCGACCCCTACTCCAAGAACGAGGCATTCAACTGCAGCAATGGCGACGCGTTCAAGTGGAAGCACCTCTGGGCGGCGCTGGCGGAGCAGTTCGGTGTGCCGGCGGTGGGCTACCAAGGCGAGGGCGGGAATCGGCTCAAGCTGAAGGATCTGATGCAGGGGAAGGAGGTGGTGTGGGAGGAGATCGTGAGGGAGAACGAGCTAGTGCCGACCACGTTGGAGGAGGTGGCGAACTGGGCGTACGCGGATGCGGTGCTGGGCGTGGAGTTGGAGCACCTCGACAACATGAACAAGAGCAAGGAGCACGGCTTCTTGGGCTTCAGGAACTCGGTAAATTCTTTCAACGCTTGGATTGATAAACTGAAGGCTTACAAGATTGTTCCATGATGCGTCGTCTCCTCAATTTTCTACGCTGATTTTAAATTCTAAGAATTCCTCATCTCATGTGCTTGCTCATTGTCGTTTTGGTCTGGTGTGGAAAGCTTGCTGCAACAATAATATATTTAGCTACAAAAAATAATAGTCCAAATTGAGAGTTCAATATATTTTCCAAATAAAAATTCTACTCCGTAGCACTCTTTCAATTGTTGAAAACCAATTTTTTAGCTGGCATTTCTGTTTATTGTGTGGAAGCATATTTTGCGGTATTGATTAATGCATTTGCTGCTGGGAAAGATAAACTTCTTTTTTTTTTTGTTTGCCTCATGTAAAAAATGATGCTTAGTCAGTTTGCCTAATTTATTTTATTTGCTAGATCTATTCAGTATGTTCAACTTTAATTTCTCAGGGCTTTGTTCTCGTCCGTTCTGGCCCTGAGATGTCCTAAACGAATATACGAGGACCATGTTAGATAGACTGAGATAGAAAGAAAATGAGAATAACTCAGAGAGAAAGTAGACAATAAAATGATTCTTCAGCCAATTTGACATATATATGCATTGCAAGGAAACCGGATGGATCAGTCATATAAAAAAAAATTTATTCGCTGTATAGGATCCAGCGCAGAAGTAAATATTTAAAACATCGTAAATAAGAAGATGCTCGGTCGGATCGAAACCATCCTAACATATTATTAATAATTAAACAATGACGACCTCCTCTGCTTAATGAATTCAATAAAGAACGAGTAATTAAACGCGGAACTACAGGTAGCTGGAATCATGGCGGTGCATCTGCGAATCAACAGCCAACTAGAAGATGCTTCAGACCAACGCCATGCCGAGCAGTAGAAGCCACGCCGCCGCGGAAACGAGGCCGTCTGCTTTGGATCTCACTGACACTGCACCACTCTGCGGGAATCACATTATATTGTTACTAATATAGAAGGCAGTGATATGCAACAACTAATGTTTTCTGTACGGGACGAAAAGATATCGGTGACAAAGTTGTTATGGGACATGGCCCATGGGAGAGAGATCAAATGCTAATTCTAATCATGCGCCGTGGAGAAAGATCTTCTAAAATCTGCAGCAAGAAGTACGTACTTTGAGCAGAGAAAACAAAGCGAGGGAGACTAAGACTTACCGTTTGGTCAGCGGCAAAACTGGGCCCTGGTGCATCGCCGCTTCCTGTCGGAGACGCGGCAACGCGGGCCGGAGGGCTGTGTCTGTGTGAGAACGGCGCCGGGGCTGGGGCCGGGGCGGTACTCTGGCTCTTCTTCTTCTTGGTCGTCTTCTTCGGCTTCTTCTTGCTCTTGCTCGGCGCTGGAGAAGGAACTTCCGCGGGCTTGCTTGGAGTGACTGCTGGTGCTAGAACCGGCGGCTGTAATGCGCGGGGAGGCGCGGGCAGGGAAGTTACAGGCACAGGGGCCGGAGAAGGCGTGACCGGGGCTACAGCGGGTGTCGTGGATTTCGGAGGAGCGGCGGCCGGGGTTTTGGCTGGGGAAGCTACGGCCTTGGTGGGAGCAGCTGCAGGGGCAGAGGTGGGGGTGAGCTGGGCTGGGGGAACAGAAGCGGGAGTGGCAGGGGAGACGTCAGGGGAAGGAGATGTCGGAGTGGCAGGGGCGGGGGTAGTGGGGTCGGCGGTTGGGGACTGGGTGGAGGCGTGGGAAGCAGCGACGAGGACGAAGGGAAGGAAGAGAAGGGCGGAGGGACGAAGCATCGTGACCGAGCGACGAGAAAGACGCGACGACAGAGAGACAGAGCGTGTTTGGCGTTGAAGGGAAGGAGGGCGAAATATAAAGAGGAGAGGGAGAGAAGAGTCGCGCGGAGTGACACGGACCCAAACGTTGTAGTTGTCGCTATTTTGGGTTGGACGCGAGTCACGTTGAACAGTTCGTTTCTTTAAGTTTGAGGGATGTTGGCGGTTATCTTGTCCATTTGGTTCTACGCTTGGATAGGATAAAATATAACTATAGTTTGTCAAATCAATTTTTTTTACCAAATATAAGTATTGGAATACGTACTTTTGACACAATATAAGTGAATCGTCACATTAACGCCCTACTCACTTGCGACACAATATAAGTATTTAGTGGTAATGTGGTTCATGATGGCGGTGGATCACAATTTACCAAATAATATCTTTATCAAAAATAGATTTACGTATTCTACCAAAAATATAGGTTAAAATTCTAAATCTATCATCTTCTATACTATTTTTTTTAATCTATAACCAATTTGTATTTTATTTAATCTAATATCTAATTTAGAAATTGTATTATATCTATTATAATGTTAAAGTTGTGCTAATTCTCTGTTAAATATCGATTTGGCAAAATCAATTAATAAATTTAGCTACCATTTTTTGTTATACATTAAAAAAAAGAAACGGAGTGATAAAATTTTTAAAAATCACTTCTGATTCTGGTTTTGCTTGCGTATTTCTTGTGACCCTTAATTTGTTCTCCTGTATATTCAAAGAAACAGAGTGATAATAATTCTAAAAATCTTCACTTTTTTGAAACATGAATCATGATCTAAATACTGTGGAATTATTCATCTTTTCTTCATCAAAACTAGTAAGTAAAAGGATATTTGCTTTCTAGTTTTTGTTCTCTTTCTAGTTTTTGTTCTCTGTAATCATATGTTCTTGTCACGCCCCAAGGGTGTCCTCCTGGTACTCTATTCGGTGACAGTGTGTGAATAAGGAAAAAAAATCTAAGAATCAAGTGAACATAAAGAACTCAAGGAACTAAATAAGGTAACTATATTTTCATTAAAATATATTTTCTACAAAGATCGATGAAATAAAACTAAATACATCGAAACAAAAACCAAACCAGAAAATCAGCAGGTCGGTATCTCTGAGCAACTCTATGTACAGCAAAATCACTGAAATATCAAAAAGATGCTGAGGTTTACAAAACTAGAGGCCAAAGAAAGCAGACATTAACACAAATTGCTAAGTCAGTAATAAGAAGAGATGCGTATGAATTTAATCTTATTTAAGAGGCCAAAGGAATTGTTAAAATAATAATTTTTTCTTTGCTGTTTGTTTCAAGCTTTTTAACTTGTTTCAAGTTCTTATACATATATATGTATATATACATCATTTTTATAATCATTATCAATGGTGTGAATATGGTAAATCAACTATAATTTGATAAATCAACTGAAATATGGTAAATCAACTAAACAGTGAATTATTGGAGCTAGTATCATTAGAGTGTATATAACGTTATTTGACATATGGGCTAAAAGCTCCATCACCGATGGAATACAACAAGAAATAACAATAGGACACCGAAGCGCAAGCAAAATCCTGATCGTGGGCAACTCATGCTACCACTACTCAAGTGGGTGGCCAGGGTACTCTAGTATAAAAGTAGGCTCAGAGTTTTCACTTTTAATTTTCTCATTTATTTCTTTAATATTCAATTTTAATTCTTCATCACAACTATTCAATTATAAGGTAGATCTCAAGGGAAATCTAACTGATCAACCTAAATCAAATCACTTTATAAAGTTTCCATATAAGTGTAATATGGCTAAAAAGTACAAGTATCAATAGGTGAAATATCAACAGACTAAAAAGGTCAAATAATTTAAACAAAACAAGTATCAACGGAAGAATAGGTTAGAGTATCCATTTTATATTTTTTTTAAAACAACCCAACTCATGTTCATCCCCATATAACCCACATGTGAACGAGAAATAACATCAATTATTTACCCTCCAGTAATTTGAATATTTATTACCCATTTCACTATTTTTAAATACTATTTAATTCCTCAATTTTGAAAACAGTTATATAAACATAAATAAATCATTTATCTCGTTTATTCATGCACAATGGATGTGTAAAGAGTCTAAGAATAAGATTTACCCACCTCTATGTACAATAAAAACAATGAATCTTGGCCAGTCACTGTGCTTCGTTCGAATTAGGCTCTACATGTAGGATCGTTGGCGATGCTGGGGGGTGAATAGCTTCGATCGTTGATGATAGAGATTTGCACAGCGGGAAAAAAATACAACACAAAACAAAAATATGACAACTGATTTTTATTTGGTTCACAGTTCACCCAACGAACTGCTACGTCCAAGGCTTACCTCTGCTCTTTCTCCCTTTCAGAAAACCTCCAGAGTTGGAGAAACCTCTTAATACAACTTTTACAGAGTTTACAAAAGAAAGATTACAAAAACAACTTGAAATGAGAGAAGAAACTGTTACAATTATGCAGTTGAGCTAGGTTTTCTTCTTCCAATTCCCTTCATTGCCTTTTGAAGATGATTGGAGCTTCAGGAATGAAGGCAAAACGAAGGAGTAACACTAGAGAAAGCTTAGTGAGAGTATGAGGGCATTATTTTGAGAACTGAGCTGGAAGAGGCCTTTATAACGAATAGATTTTTAGGGTTTTTGGCCTTGCTCGGTCGAGTCACCTCGATTGACGCCTCGAATGGGTTTAATTACTGTTCAAATGGTAAGTTCTCCCCTAAATTTTTGACTTATTATCCGTTGTAACTTAGGTCCAGTCGAGGTGATGTATTGAGTGACTCGATTGATAACATCAGTTGAGGTTACAGTCGAGCTCATCTCGCGTCTGTTCAGCTGAAATACATAATCAGTCGAGGTGCCGCCTGATGCCTCGACTAACTTAAGCATCCCTTGCTTTTGCTCAGCTGAACACAACACTAGTCGAGTAGCCAGTTGATCTTAACTTGTCTCTGTTCAACTAATCTTATGAACAGTTGAGGTGGCGCCGCGACTGGTCTAAGCATCCATTGTTTTTGCACAGTAAACATAGGCGCTAGTCGAGTCAATAATCGAGCTTAACTTGCCTCTATTCAACTGATTCCATGAGCAGTCGAGGTGTCGCCTCAATTGGTCCAAGCATCCATTGCTTTTACTCAGTTGAACCAGACAACAGTCGAGCTCAGCATCGGAGTTCTCTTACAAGAACTTCCAAGGAGTATTAGTCGAGGTACCGCCTTGCTTCTAGTTGAGGTAACTTGATTTCTTGCTGTTTCGGCTAATCTAAGGCCAAAACTTCGCCTAATAAAGAAGTCTACCCTAGACCCTTTACCTGAAGTAGTAGTTCAACTACTGTTCACGTTGCCTTTCGTGCTAAGAATTGCTTCCAGGACTTCCTTTCTCTTGCCCTGCATCCGATCTTCCCAATATGCTGGGACTTCTGCCAAGAATCCGACACTTGCCATCTTGCACTTTTTCCTTACTCTGTATTCGATCTTCCTGATTTACTAGGACTTTTGCCAAGAATTCGGCACCTGCTATCTTTGACTTCCTCATCTTTCATTCACTTCTTGACCTGCAAGAGTTCTTTCACAAAAAATCCAACACTTGCCTCCTTTGGCTTCTACACTTTGCATCCGGTCTTTGAGCTGAAAGGAATTTCCTGAAAATACTCAACCAATTGCACAAGATAACATATGATTATCATTTAGACTTGAGCCATTGTCAAACACCAAAACATCAACTGGGTCTGGTCCTGATTGCACCAACAGTCTCTCTCTTTTTTATGTTTAATAATATGATTTAAGTTTAGGTGATATAAACATAGTTTATGGGATTTTTAGAAAAAATCAGTAAACAAATTTAGTAACCAATCATATTCATAATTTTCCAGCCAATATTATAATAGTTCAACACAATGATAATCTCTATAGTTCAGGAATTTCAGAAAATTCAGCAATATATTTCAATATCCAAAAATTCAGTGAGAATTCAGTAATAACTGCAATATCAGATAGTTCACATGAATTTCAATCAAAATTTAGCATCTATTCGAAATTTAAACCTTCTTAATTTCAATCAAAATTCAGCATTTATCTGAAACTTGAACCTTCTTATCTGCCCCGCTTTAGCAAACACGCAAAAAGGGGCCAAAAAAAAATCTAGATAGATGAGCTTGGTATGTAGAGATTTCTGAATCA
>JBAMHZ010000059.1:301168-322091 GCA_037177395.1 Alpinia galanga | reverse complement strand
TGTTCTATACCTCTTTTTTTAAATCTATAACCAATTTGTATTTTATTTAATCTAATATCTATTTAGAAATTGTTTTATATCTATTATAATGTTAAAGTTGTGCTAATTCTCTGTTAAATATCGATGTGGCAAAATCAATTAATAAATTTAGCTACCATTTTTTTGTTATATATATATATATATATATATAAAATAAGAAACGGAGTGATAAAATTTTTAAAAATCACTTCTGATTCTGGTTTTGCTTGTGTATTTCTTGTGACGCTTAATTTGTTCTCCTGTATCTTCAAAGAAACAGAGTGATAATAATTCTAAAAATCTTCACTTTTTTGAAACATGAATCATGATCTAAAATACTGTGAAATTATTCATCTTTTATTCATCAAAACTAGTAAGTAAAAGCATATTTGCGTTCTAGTTTTTGTTCTCTGTAATCCTCTGTTCCTCTCACCAATTGTTTATCCAGATTACTCTTCCTTGAGTTGTCAACTTGTAATCCAAAATGACTGATCGATTTTTGCCACTTCCTGTAATGAATTGTTTTTTTTTATAAAAAAAAAATAGTTCCTTATCTTGCTGTTTCATCGCGTTCGTTTCTTAGTTTTTACTGTGAAATTTATCCTTGTGTTTTTTTTTTTGAAAGAAAAAGTATCATCAAATTTCATTCTCTGCAATTATACACTTTGAATGTTGGAGATTTTTCCTATAGGTGAGAAGAGTCGTTGAGTGGCTTTTTTTCTCTGCTCCTGAAATAGTTGCTCCTGGAAGAGCTGCTTCTGCTGGAAGAGCTGCTCTGGAAGAGTTGGAAGAGCTGGTTCTGCTGGAAGAGCTACTTTGGAAGAGCTGTTTTGCTTGCAGAGCTGTTTTCTGCAGAGCTGTTTCTGCAGAGCTAGTTTTGCAGAGCTGTTTTCTGCCGAGCCGAGCTGTCAAGCAATTGAAGAACTGACGTCTGCGTTAAACGCAGTTTCCTTAAAACAGATTCGGCCCACCTCCGATGTGCTTCGAGGTTATATTGGGTCGTCCGTTTCCCAGGATACAACGGTGAAACCGCGTCTCCACCAAGTACTGGTGGTCCCGGCGAACTGAAGTGCACTTGGTTAAATCGCTTGGGCAAATTTGCCTCGACCGATCCGGCATTTGACGCGTGCAGGTCGTGCTCGCACACGAGTCAACCTGGTTCAGTGCAATCCGGGCCCTAGATCTGCACCCCTCTGTGCACCCACGCGTGAGAGAGAGCCTCTCCCCATGCATTTGTTCACATCTATCAAGCATGTGAACCAATATAAACCAACAATAGAACCTTGAAACTCCTAATGTGGGACTAAAGCCCCATTCATAAAGGAAGTCTCCTTAATCCCGTTCCACCTCTTTTCCATTCACACTTCTAACATTGACTTTATTCCAAAATTTGCAATAGAGATTAATCTTCTATTATTCATCAAATGATACTCCAGATTCGTTCATGATTCATGAATTCACTGAGATAGAGAAGACTCGAGATCGTGAAAGATAATTTCGACAATGGCGCAGGGAAGACGCAATGGTACTATTTCACGGACATCAACAGATGAAGTGTTATTTACTGTTTTTATCGATGCAGTTGCATTAGCATTGAAAACTCAGTCTTAAGCAGAGAGTGATCACACAATACGATTCTTTTATATGCAGCAACGCCTTACTAAACAACTATACACTTTTGGGATACAAAAACATGCTTTTCTGAAATTTAGTATTTTATTTATTAATATCTAGTCAAATAACAAGATTGTGCATCGACTGTTCTTACAAGTATCACATGAAATTGTTAACAGTTCATAGCAACGTTGGTGATTGATAAGGCATCATCTAATTAATATCCTAGCTAATTATTTGGACCTGGTAAGGACAGCTTACCAGGGCAGGTTCTTCTGAGGATGTCGTGTTAGGTATTCATATTAATACTTGTGATAAAAATTTTGATCGTCTAAATTCATTTCAAGTTAAATTTGGAATGCAAATTTGAACTTCTCTAGCAATTGTACAAAAAGCTTTAAATTTCCTCCTCTTTCTTGTGCTGTAGTGGATTTAGCAATTTATTCTCTTTCCAGCGATGACTTGCAATTTCTTTTGCGTTCAAGGTCTGCCAAAGCCAAGCAAATGCCGTCACAGGTTGTAAGAATATTTGCGAAAAGGACTTTATGGATGGGAGGTTTTGGTGCCTGAGCTGGTGCTCTGTGATAGTGGACTCCAATTGTCCTGCATCTGAAGCATATCTGGATTAGGTCTAACTGAAGATTGATCAGTGTGGTTCAGGGTTTTCTCTCTTGGCCTTATGTTTATGATTAAAATGTTTCTTAATTTTTTTTAATTATTATTTTACTTGTGAAGACTGAAGAAACAATTTGAATCCATGCTTACCCTATACTTGGACGTAAATTTATTTCTATCAATCTTATTACCAAGTCTCCATATTGCTTGCCATCAGACATCAATTTAACATCACATTTAAACAGCAATGTCAGTAGCGACTGGAATTTATTTAGCTATACAAGAACAAGCTGCAAGAAACAAGTTTCAAGAGTCCTGCAATGTCACTCTCTTCTACTTATTGCAGTTCAGCGAAGCCAAACTCATCGCCTTTGTCTGGTCAAATGATAGGTATTGCTTTTGCAAGTTTTCATTTACGTATGAACGGTAAGGACATCGTGTAACATGCAGTGAAGAATCTAGCAGGTGCCTGATCAAGCCCGGGAGAAAGGTAAAGTTAATTCTAACTTTGGTTGTTCCATGTATCTATGCTTCATCAATTCAGCAAAATGGTGCACCATTTTAATTTTCTGCTATTTTTCTACTGCTGTATTCACATGCATATTGTTTCGTTATTTAATTCTCAAGAGTCATCGATTATTCTTTAGATATAAGTTTCTAAAATTTCGTGCTTATTATATATATATATTTTTTGCAGCTGTTCAAACACCCGTTGTCGATTGAAGACAGAAAGCCTGACAGTATCATACCAGTCGTCCATTATCATCCCGTGGATCCTTTGAGAATTGCTGTAGGATAGAGGGGAGACATTGTGAACGATAATTCAATGGTACATGGACCTACCATCCTCTTAAATGGAATTTGGAAGCAAGCCCATAGTGTGTGTGTATATAATATATACTTTATTTCAAAATTTCAAGTGACAATGGAGATGTTGATCTTCTTTGCACCAGTAGTGAATATTTTCTACAGATATAAAAAAAAGAGCAAGTGATCATCACGGGATTTAACCTGGAGAAGAGCATCCACGTGAAGAAGTTTCTAAATATTACTAACAAAGGAGCATGCACGTCTTAACTAATGTGTGTGGTAGACTATCCGCAAATTTCAGTAAAATATCACGTCTCACGCCACTAAAATAAATGTGCTCCTGAGCTAAGTATTTGAATGAGGTGAAAAGCACATGGTGACCTTCAGAACCCGAGGACACTTGCGTCTTGATGCCTTCCTTTGGGCCAAGGCAACCCCTGCCTCACTTGCACCTGAGCATGAGCTGTGTTTATTTTGTGGATCGCCAGGCTTCAGATGCTGTCACGAAACAAGATCAAAAAGATAAAGCTGCTGCACAAGAGGACAAGATGAAGATGATTTCGGCACCCCACAAGATTTGCAGAGAAGGCAACAAAATGTACAGCTAAGATCTGCCAGCCAAGAAAGAAAGGGAGATCGATACAGGCATTAAAATAACTGATGAAGCTTGTTTTACATGGTAAACTATGTTTTCGATCAGGATTAGAGTCACCGTCGCATTGTGCAGTTTGCGATTTTGGAGAAAGGGTAGTTGTTAGGCATAGTGACTAAATTACGACACTTTCTGAACATAAGCATCATCATGTGCCAGGAATTGTTTGATTCAAATACAGAAAGTAGGGGAAGGCAGTAGAGCCTGAAGAAAAAAACGATATTGTGCCTCTGCGCTCGCAACTACACTTAAATCTTTAGCTAATGCTCTATCCTTCTGCATTCAGAGTACGAAAATTCAGCCAGGCCTTTTTGACAATTAAGACCTGAGAATAATTATGCTCTTATTTACAGAGGATGCAACACAAAGATGAAATTACTATCTAGCACTGCAGGGATCCATTTCCCGTGATCAATTACTTAGCCGGCACCGTTAACAAATCGATCAGATCCTTGTTTAAGGACATGGCGCTGCGGCATTTCAATTCTCCAAACGATTCTGTTGTCGCTCGGACTCTGCAGCTTCTCAACGGGCATGGCGGCGACCTTCGACCGGCCACCGATGTTGCTCCTGCTTCTGATCCTTTCTGCCAGAGGCTGCTCGCAGGCGCCGCTGATGGAGTGGCGCCTTATCTCTGCAGGGGGGATGAAACAATCGACAGAGAGGCCTGGCACGTTGAACGATACCTCTTCGATCGTCCAGACCTCCTCCATCCTCGTCTTGGTGTGGCTCATTGCCTCCTCACCGAACCTGAACAGAGTCACCACAGAGCGCCCGGAATGGGCGATCATTACACCCTCAACGGCGCGGTAGTCCTCGAGGAAAGAGTTGATCGTGGTCTCCCAGTAGACGGCGTCACCGCCGGCGTTGGGTTGGATGCGAGTGAGATGGGAATCTTCCAAGTGGACCAGGAGCCCTGTCCGCTGGCTGAAGTAGCCGAATAGGACGTGCCGGATGATCTCTGCAGGGCCTTCGCTTCGGGCCTTGAGCGTTTGCGGATCGGCGGAGAGCTTAAGTATGAAGCAATCCTCCCCGTTGATCTTTTTCTCCCCGATGCAACGTGCACTTGCAAACATGCTCGCCGTAGTTAAAGGATCGAGGCCCTGTTCGAAGAAAGTCCCTCGAGTTTAATCAAAGATGGAACTTTTATGAAGCATTGTTTCACCAAGAAGGAATGTGTTGTCTATAAGAGGTTTATACCTGGAGGGCGCGGCGGAGTGGGCGGACAGGGCCCTTCGCAGCGTGCGCACCGAGCCAGGGAGTGTGCCGCCAAACGATCTTACCGTTGGAGCCGGCGTGGACCTTGCTTCCGCCGACGGCGAGTTCGACGTACCACATGTCCGGGGCCATTTGCCAGAGAACAAAGCTGCCGGACTCAGCGGCGTTAGCGCCACCGCGGTTCTTCACCACTTTGGTTGGTGTCTCGAACTCTGACGCCAGCATCCTCACTTTTCCCATCGCGTAGGCGTTGCAGATAGAGCTTTGCAGCTTGAGACCACCCGATGCGGCTGTATACTGCTGCAGTATGTACTGAGCCGACGAAGTTTCCTGAAAGAATAAGGAAGCTGCGTCAAAATGCGGAGACCGTAGAAAGAAATTATAAATCACGAAGACTGCGTTTTCCAAAGAAAGCTTGCAGTTCTGCCTCGGATCGAGAATATGACAAGAAAATGCAGAGAAATAACGGCATTGTGGAAAAGCAAGATCTATGCTTACAATGGGAGTGTCTTTAATGCTGAGAAGCGGGAGAGGATCGACGGTACTGACGTGAAGGGGAGCGAGCGGCGCCCCCATAACCCCGAGCAAGAGCCGAAGGTCTGAAGTGCGAAACGAACAACCGGTGGCTGCGGCAGCTGAAGAGGACGTGACGGAGGGCGCCCGCGAGAGCTGGCCGCGGACCCAGTGGCCCCACCCTTCCCTCCTCTGACTCCCAACCTCCTCTGGCGCGTCACCGTCTGGGCCCTCCATCAGCGGCGACAGTGCCTCTCCTACGGGCCGGAAGCTCGACGATCTCGCCATCATCGGTGCCTCCGCCAGCGCCTGCACCAACGCCTGGTGAGGTTTCCTCTCTCTGCCCTGCCCCTTCCGACGCCGCGGGTTAATAAGAATTGCTCCCGAAGAGGATTCGCTCTTCGCCGCAGGGCTCTTTGTCCTCCGCCGCGCCGGCGACAGCCCCCGCACCACCTCCTCGAGCGTCGAGAAGAACCCGTGTTTTTTCTCCATGGAATCCACCAGGTTCCTAGCTCCGACGCCTCCTGCGGCAAATCTACCAACCAAGCGGAGATGGTGGAAGGACGGCAACGCGAGATTTATTCTCTCGAGGACCGAGAAGGAAACACTGCCACTCTACTGAAGCAAAACAGAGCTGTCTGAGAAGAAGAAGAAAGGCGAGTCGAGCAAGAAAACCAATAAAAGCAAGGGGAAGAGGAGCAAATGGTAAAATTATAAAATCTGGAAAGCAAACATGGAATGTGGCTGCTGAATGCATCGGTTCACACGAGTACGGACAAGAGTTCTCTCTTTTTGAGGAGGATCCGATCACCGCCAGTACCTTTATCTTCTCCTATAAACTGCAAAAGCTTCATTGAAGCCCGAGGCGACGGGAAGAACTAGTGACCGCGAGTGAGCGGACTCGTCCGTCAGCGCCGGACGTTTCGGCGGTGAGCCACTTGCGGGGAGCAGAACATGTGCGTGCGGCGCCTCACTAGACGGCGCCGTTACTAGAAGTTTCATTTTTGCGTTGACCGAGACGGAAAGCAGACGGCTTATGCGGCACGTGACCGGCGGAGATTCCTCTTTTGCGTATTTAAGTTTATCATCAATGTATAACGTTATACAGTGCGACGACAATAAAAGATAAAGGGCAAGGGACCATAATCTAATCGACGCATCCCGTCCGTCCAGGTTCGGTTCGGACGGCGGAGGAGCCCGAAGCTCGCCGACAGTAAAGGAACAAGCCGGCGGTGCGAACGTGACCGGTATCTTTGCGGGTCGTCGTTGACTCGACCTCGTAAGTGGCGCAAATCTAATTCACAACGATCAATTTACTGGGTTATCGTAAATGGGCATGTGGAAGCCGAAGATCGATAAGCCTGATCCAATAAATTCTATTGGATCAGGACACAGAAAAGGCCGAAGCACAAAGTTGACCTGATTCGAGATGGATTGGGCAGCGGAGCCATGGCCCCCTCAGCCACAGAACGAACCTCTTAAGTCTAACAACTCCAGACCTGATAATCAATAGAGAATAAAGACGCTTATGATCCTTTGGAACTCATTTATGCTTGTCCATTTAAGTTTGTTTTTCACTTGACGATGGCTCCAAGCCTACTCAACCTTACCTTTGTTTGGATGACAATGGCGAATCGAGCCTTTTATTATTATGAATGGTAGTTGTTTTTTCAAGGAGGCAGCAGTTTGGTAATCATCTCGCTGGAGATTTGTTTTGCCAGTTAATGAACACTGGGATGAGAGTTGATATATATATATATATATATATAAACATCAAGAATCTTATCCTTACTTAACACAATGTGTTTGGTTGCACGAAATTAAAATAAAAAAAATTGCATGAGATATATTGGAATGTTGTTTAATCTGCCTCATCTCTAACTTTCACATTGGTGTGATTCAACCATCGAATATGACTTTAGTCGGGTAAATTGTATCTAGTTATTTCTTTATGCTCAAACGGAGAACTCCAAAAAATAGAGTCAAATGTATCAGAGTATGATGGCGAGCATATTTATCTTCTTGAATCATGAAGATGACACACAGCAATCATTGTAGACTAAATGGATTATACTTTCAGAGTTTTGGACATGAATTTTGAAAGTTTACAACAATCTTTATTTCGAAGGCACCTTTTACTTTCCTTGCATATATAAATCAGTTCTGAAAGTATTTAAAATCTTTTCAAGGAATTGTTTTTAGTGCTATCTACTTTGGACAGGAGAGGATGACTTTTGCAAAAGGAACTCGGAAAGATTAAAGATTATATTTGAAAATGTTATGTGGGAATAGATAGATCCAAGTTAAAATTGAGAGCGGTGCAGAGGACGATGAGACCATCTTTAGAAATGTGCTGGTATGCCCAGGCGAAGAGGATGCCTGGGCATCATTTTGCTTTCCGTCTCCATCCACACCGTGATGTGTTAAGCAGAGAGATCCATCTGATCGGTATCGGCAGGGCCTTTTCTGCACGCTGCAATCAAATAAAATCTTGTGAAAATTCATTGGACATCAAGGACAACTGCAGTAGCTAAGAGTTCCATTCCATACATTGTTTGACTTATTCTGCCTGTCTTACCTGACCAGCTAGCTAGATGAGTCCACTCATTCTATTTGATCAACCCAACTAGTTCATTCATTGATTTGGACTGATCGATCTGGCCAGTATACGCACTTGATCTGCTGGTTCAGAAACGCCACTACGATCCAGGTCACCACCTACATTGGGACATACATGAAGCATAAGGAAAAATTTATGGAGATCATGATCTCAGATTTCACTAGGATTTTTAATATTCTACATCGAAGTTGTTGATGACTTAAGGGTGTTCGATCGATTCAACTTTGATAACTACTTATTGTGTATAGCTTCCAAGCGAGTAGCTTCTTGAAAGAGAGTGAAACTTCACAGCCAACTAGAAGCCCACAGAAAGCTTCTAGTTTCCTCACGCCATAATTCTCAAGAAATAAAAAAGAGTAATGACCATCAAATGCAAACAATTGCTAGTTTATGATAATGTCGAAAAGATAACACCAGCACATTGTAGTAAATTAATAAGAAACAAACAATCAATTACTGTTCAACACAGAAATCCAGCGAAAACACCAGCCGACAGACAACAACGAAATTGCTATCAATTCGACCCAACACATACAAAAGCAACAATCTACTCTCAGATATTCTGAAAGGGAAACGTATGTGTGCACCAACGCCACAAACGCACTTAAAATGATCGTGGAGATATTATTATTATTATTATTTTTGGAGGTATGCAAGTGCTGTTCATTTCACTGCATGCATGTTAGCATCATATTCCGGTGATCTACCATCTACCTACAGATTTGTTAAAAAGTAGTTTGGATTCAGGTTCGTTTATATAATTAGATCCATCTGTCTTTATCTTAAGTTTTTTCTTAAAAGAAATGAGAAATCTGTATCCACACTTTTGTTGCAGAATTAATTAGTGGATTCGGTTCTAGCTCGATCCGCCTTTATCGCCTTGTTAATAATGTTCCCACTGTTGTTGTATCGCTTAACAGATCTACCCGTCCACTTCCTAATTCTTTATGATGCAGACATTCTCACTGCGTTCATTAAACAAAGTGGCGATCCCCAACAAAGTTCTCTTTACCATGTGAGTTAACGGATCGTTCGACTTTTATTGGTCAGTGGGTGAAAGTTGCATTGCTGTGAAGAATATCCTTCAATGGCGCTTAAAACTATTTGATACGTGATCTGATTGAACTTCAGCTGATTTTTTTTTTAACGACAAATTGGCGAATTAATTGATCGAAAATATAATTATTATCCACCAAAACGATCCCTTACGTGAACTTATTGAATTCAAAGTCGATAAATATGTATTATCACTCCTATTCAAGTCATTGTTTCTGAATTAATTCCCACTAAATTAACGAGCCACTCCAGCAATTTCTTGACCGCAGGCTTAGATTAAACACTGCGCGCCGACTAGCGCTCTAGCAGAGTCAATGGCTGATTTCCATTTTAGGTAGTGATCTAGATTTTAATCGAATTCTAACACTAGCTAAATCCAACCCCCCCACTTGTTGGGATTGAGTCCGGTACTCGTGGAAATCTAGTTAGATTCGGCTTCACGTTAACAAATCCAATTTGATGCAACTGGTGTTAGAGTTTCAATCAAACTCAAATTTGCATTGTTTAGAAAGTCCCCAGAATCAATTGGACCTCTAAGAAACGGCAATTAGAGACGCGACAAACACCGATGACATTTGTATTCCTTCACTCTCACGTTGATCTCTTTCTCTCATTTTCCCACCCTGTTAAGATCGTCTTCCTTCACTTTGAGGACATCAACGCTGATTATATATATATATATATAGTAGATGCACAGTCGTCCATAGGGAGGTGATCCACTCAATATTAACAAAATTCGGAAAATGGATTAGGAGATCTAACTATGGTAGAATATATGGCTATAATTCAATGATACGTCATTTTATGAACTTAAACTCGAGCAACAGTATCCATTAGTCAGGAGATGCGTCAATTGCAAGATAAAGTTCTTCTCACTTTGTACGGACTCTTTAATATTTGATAACGATCCGAGATCAACAAAACTATTTGTGTTATGGTTTCTAATATTGAATTATAATTTGCTTTCGATGCCTTCAATACCATCGTTAGATGCTTATGATAGTTACTACTGAGCGTACGGCCAGAGGAAAAGTATTTAGCACAGGCCAAATTTTTTATAATGTGGATATATAAAAATAATCACAAGAAAGTCATAAAATAGTTAGCCAATAATATAAATCGAATTGTAAGGAAAATCATGTTCGACCATGCAGTAATTAATTGGATGGAGCACGAGACTTTGCGTGCCAAATTATTTTTCATTAACTATTTAACCATTACACGTTGGCCACAATGCTTCACTAAAGTAAAAGAAAAAAAGAAACAAAAACTTAATTAGGTTAAAAAAAAACGAGAGGCAGGTCAAGCGTTGACCACCTTTTCGTTCGTTTCAGATGCCCTTTCGATGCAGTCGGGCGGTGTCTCAGTTTCCCGGACGGCGGTGCGGCGACCACGTGGGCGGCGCGGGGCTGAAGTGGGTAGAGACGACGCGTGAGTCGAGGAGCTCTAGTATTGGCGGGAAGGTGACGCAGCGCGGCACCTTGTATTGGTTGATTGATGCTCCCCTTGAGATGGCGTAGTCCATCAGCTCCTCAAACGTTCCGCCGCGCACCACTCGGATCTCCAGCGGTCCGATCGACCCGTCCGCCACCCGACTCTGCCGATACACCGCGTTCAACGCCTCCTCCATCGCCAGGCAGCACTGCTCCATCACTCCGACGAGCGACACCGATTCCAGCGCTTCGGCCCCGCCGGAGGCCCCCTTGGCCAGTAGCTCCCAGTAGATGACGTAGTGGCCGGGGATGGACTTGGTGTAGGCATGGCTCGTGTACTCCACCACGGTCGCGTCGTAGGGCCGCAGCAGCGCTGATGCGCTCTCCACCGCCCGCTGCAGCTCCGCCTCGTCGGTCTTGTCGGACTCGATGCTGAGGAGCACGTTCTTGCGGCGCACGAACCGGAACTGCGGCGCCGCGTTGTAGAATCCGGTCACCCGCAGGATGTCTCCGACCCGGTAGCGGTTCAGGCCGGCGTAGGTGGTGATAACCAGCTCGTACTCCTTCCCCGCCTCCACGTCCGCCAGATCCACCAGCTGCTGGCCCTTGTCCTGGCCCTGGCCGTCGCCGTGAGGGAGGAACTCGAAGTAGCCCATGTTGGGCATGATGGTGTAGGAAACCTCTGAAGGTTCGCATATGGGCCGCAGGTTGAGCCCGAAGTAGCATTCAGAGGAGGCATACATGGTGCAAGCCATGGGGAGGCCACCACTGTAGTACTCCAAAGTGGGGATGTACTGCGCCATGGCACCCGTCACGATCACGTCGAGATACTTGGTGCTGGGCCAGATGCGCGTGATGATACCGGCCCAGTCGCCCTTGCTGCACTCGGCCGCCACGAACTGGGCCAGCACCGGGTCCGGTTCGCGGAGGAGCTCGGCCACGGCCGCGCGGACTGAGGGATCGGTTACCTTGGCGGTAAGGGAACCGGCGGCGATGTCGTTGGAGAGGTCCTTCCAATGGAGCTGCAGGAAGCGGATGGCTCGGAGGAGGCCAGAGGCGAAGACGGCGCCAACTCGGAGAACGTCGAGGCGTTGTAGCAGGCCGCAGAGCATCTGAGCGTACATGCTCTGGAAGGCGTCGGCGCAGAGGATGGCGGCAGTGGGGCTTGTGTACACGTTGTACGGGTCGTAGGGGCGGCTTTTGAAGTGCTCGCTCTTGTAGTAGCTCGTCAGAACCGGCCGAGCCTTCAGCCCGCCGGGGGTCTTCGTCTCGGATTTCACGAAAAGGAAATAGAGTCCCTTCCCCTTGTCCAGCCCCGGCACGTAACTGTTAAATTGCAATTTTGCCCAAACAAAGTTAAGCTTAGAGATTTGCACTGAGTGATTAATTATTTCTTGAAGTCGATGAGTGGGGCGAAAGTTACAGGTTCATCACGGGCATGAGAAGGCTGTAAAGTAGCTGCCGGCGGTCGAGCTCTTCTTTGATAGTTGGCATCAGCTTTCTCTCGCCAGCAGACGTCCCGGAACTTCAAATTTCATCCAAAATAAACCTTACATTTGTGCATAACAAACAAAGATCCAATTCGGAGGAAATAGGGAAGATTGAATAAATGTACCTGGTCAGGAACTCAGAGATTGGGTGGGCGGAGAGGATTGCTGAGCGATCTCCATTAGCGATTCTCTGTATCTCCGGCTGCAGGTCCTCGTAGGTGACAACGGGGACCTTGGCCTTGAAGGTGGCTCGGTCGGTGGCGCCGTCGAGTCCGTACCTCAGCAGGTACTCTGTCTCGGCGTTGCGCGTCAATATTTCCTCCAGCACCTTCTCTTGCACCGCGTCCGTGCTCGCGGTCATCTCCTCGATGAACCTCAGCTTCTCCGCGTCCTTTTCGTTGGTCGCCGGCCCGAGCTTGGCCGCTGCGTTTGCGCTCGCCTCTGGCACAACCGTCTCCACGGCCATTTCTTTTCCCGGATCTTGGCGTTCGCCTCTGGCACAACCGTCTCACGGCAATTGCAAGCAGCAGAGAGAGCAAGCGCTGTGGTCTGGAAGAGGAGAGGATAAGAAACAGAAGAAGAGGAGGGATGGAGAGGTCGTGGCCAGAGCCTACTGCCAATTTATAGGCGGAAGCGATCGTTGGATGAGCGGTGGCCCTGCGGACGGACGGAGCCAGATGCCCGCGTCAGGGCGTGTAGCCTCTGGCCGCGACACCATGGGCCCGGCGGTCGCGTCGTGACGTTGACACACCCTCGACCTCCAGGGCCCCCACCACGGGTGACCGCATAGGCGGCACCTGTCTCCGTCCACCTTGACACCCGCACGCATGGCGCCAGCCGGACAGCCATCTCCGGCAGGCGATCCTGCCAGCGATCCGTCGCCCCCGCGACGTGGCGCCGTGTTCCCAATTCCACCTCGAGACGTCTCCAATTCCTTGCCGGGACCGAATAGAAGATCGCGATACACGCCATGTTTAATTTACCGCCAATCTCTGCTCACTTTGCCATCCATGGTTTTGGATAAAAATAAAATCCCTCGTGGAATTTAATAATTCCAAAGCAGTAGCTTTAGAGTGCACGTATGTTGTTATGATGCAGAACCTTGAAAAAGAGGCGGCACCAATATATTTTCTCCCATCTCGCCATGGACATGAACATGAACATGAACATGAACATGAACAAATCAAAGTGGTTGCCAATTAGCACGTGAGAGCTCGATCATTAGATCAGTTAATCCATTGCAGTCTTTGGGGACCGTAATAGTACTTAATTCTCGACCCATTTTTGTGCTACCACAGAAAGCAGCGGTGCAGGAAAAACATATCATGCAAAGTTCCGTTTTCTTATTGAGAGATGAAAAAGCAATGCACATGAGCTGCAAGAGAAAGTTCAAGCTGAGCTCCGAGATCTGCAGGGCAGATCTTTTTCCTGGATCGCATTTTAATTTTCTGGAATGTAAACAGTAATTTGCATCCGATTTGGAGGTCATGATCGAATCAGAGAGCGACTCTTCAACAACAACCTCTTCGTGGAGCTGCTTTATTGGGAACACATATGTCCGCTGTGTTTTGCCGAGCAAAAGAACTCAAAAACAAATACTAGTCCAAGATACGATTACATGCACGTCTCCGTCGTTACGTGCGCCGGTAGATAACGTCAAGACGATGAGTGCAGCAAAATGAAGGCATTAGCATGCCGTTGATTGCTTGGCTGAAAGAGGAAGCGAAAGCCAATGCGTTGATTCAATGCCCACCAAACAAACCAATCTAACACCAAGTTGCCGCTGTTAATTAAGCATCTATTTTGGCACTGTGCTGTCAAGTCCATGAAAGTTAGGCGCCTGTAAAATTCAATTCAATTCAATTCAATTTTGCTGATGCATGAAACAGAGCTCTACGTCGGCAAGCAAGGCTGGTGAGTTCGATGGCCGAAAGCAAATCCAGTTTTTAATAAATGTGCTAAGTCAAACGTTTCCTTTCCCTCTCACCAACCTACTCACTCAAGAAAGAAGAAAGAAGCCATCTTTTCAAGCCTTGGATCATAATAATATTAGAGCAGAGCCGAATGGTCAAAGTCCAACACCCCTCAATCTCAAAAGAAGAATCCTAGAAGTTTCTTCATGTCAAATTGCATCGTTTTCAACGATGACATTAACTTTATATAATTTGCATGCGTTTGCTTCATAATTCCGGACACTAATGCTTTGGTCAGACCCTTGAAGCTCTAACTTTAATTTACAGATTAATTAATCAATGGGATGAAGAGGCAGTTTACTTAGCTCAACCACATTCCTGTTCCTGTTCCTGAGGCTAAGGACTATGTCTACAGAAAGCATGCATGCCTCTCTGTCACCATATATAATTGGAACCTCAAATCCATGGTTTTGCCACACAGATGAATACGAATTGTTTTAACTACTATTACTGAGAACCTGAGGCTGTACATGTAGAGACAGCAGCACTGTATTTTGCTGGCATGAATGCGGATCCAATAAGCAATTAAAGGAGAGGTAATTAGGTATATAGGGCTGGAGGCCACAGAGCTAAATGGAACTGGACTACATGCGTCCCACCACTATGACCAGTTCGGTATCGTGTAGGGTTGGTGAAGGCCAAGGTGGTCCCATTCATCGCCACATCAGTGAAACTGCTCTTCAATAAATGAGGCGTTCTTTCAAAGCATATATCCAAGCACTACGTACGTTGTTGTCATCCTACAGAGCGGAAGCATGGAATTTTTGTCGGACGCATATATCTGCATCGATCTCGATCCCTGTTTTCCATTTGTTTATTTACACCGAGTGGCACGCATTCAGAGGCTATAGTTGACCAGATGTGGATCGACTCCATAGTCACAATAATTTTACGTTGCTCAGGTCCAAAAGCTGGCGACGACCGCGAATCCTCTCGCCTCGCTTTTTTGGCCCCCTTCTTCTGAATGTGTGGAGAGACTAACCCTGCAGCAAGCACCATGAAGCTTCAAGTTTTCAAGCAATTTTAAATCAGCCAGTGGCTCTCGCTGCGAGATGTATATTTAGCCAACGACGATGACAGCCATTTGTTAATGGAGATCAACCTTCGCGTGTAAAGAACGTTCCGCATCTGAAAAAGAATCAAACTCCAGTCAGTCAAAAAATTACGAAGAAAGAAGGTTCCTACTCCGACGACGGATCATGTAATATCAGGAGAATCCCACATGTTTTCCATGTTACACAAATTTGAAAATTGATTCGACCACAAGATCCTCTTTGACTCCCTTATCTGGTATAATTCCACGGTCGGTTTATGTCGATCGAACACAAATTATCTGTTTGACGTACGTGATGCTTATCGTGTCCATGGGTATAGGTATTCGTAATAATGCACTGAGAGAGAGTTCACAGCATACGAGCATATGATACGTAAAAGGTATCCAAAAATTATTCTTTTGTCATATCATATGAGTCACTAGACACCTTAGAAAAGCTCCACTTTTGCCTGTATAGGATTAAAGTGGTCTCATAAAAGGCAATGTTTTTTAAATTGGGCTCGATCAATTATATTTACACATCTATAAGATGTTATATTCTAACTTCATTTTCCAAGTTAAATGATTCCAACGATTTAACAGATTGCAATAATCAACTACAATTTATACTAAATGGCTTAAAGAAACAACTCGATGGGATTGTATGTGTGTGTGTGTGTGTGTGCATATTTTACTCTTCATCAGTGAAGTCCAATCCGAGAATTCATTCTAAAGGATAAATACAGGCCAGGCATATATGCATCATTGGGGGAGGAGAGCACATTGAAATAATGCGGCGATGGCTTTAGCTGATAGGTTACGTGCAATTTTCTTCCAAGACAGGCAAAGTGATCTGATTCCGGCCTAATACAGTTGAGTTCATACATGGAGCGGACGCATGATCGATCTAGGCTCCTGCCTTTGACAAAAATGGTGGGGAATGGCACGTACCATCCACCATTGTTGGCTCAATTTGGGTGCTTGGCATGGTGATGAAGAAGGCTCATGCTGTTCGGCAGCGCAAAAGACAGACAAGTTAATGACCATACATTATGTACAACGTACATTGCTCCCTTTAAAGCAGTAACATTAGGGATTGGCAATCGAGTAGACTTTCATCAACTACTCGTGATGTCTATCCACAAAATGAGTTCCAATTTTGTCGCTTTTGATAAAATCTCGTATAGATAAAAATTTTAAGATTTAGCTGAAAATTATTTATGTTAAATGACATTTGGCCTGCAAACTTCCAGCCGGAAAAAAATAAAATTAAAATATTTCATGTCTGTTTTTTGTCATCCTAAACATCTCATGTGCCTCCGAACCTACCTTTTTTCCTGGCTAAGCCTAACCAGATTCCCCTCAGAGGCCTATCAGCTGTCTGATTAGTATAAAATAGCATAGATCATTAACTCCACGCCAATGGCCCTGCATGTGTTATGACGATAGAGATTGTTCGATAAACAATGTGGGCATGTATACAGCAAAGCGTACATGGCATGAGTCATAGCCATGTGTTGATGTGCATTGTGTAGCCTCTCTTTTGTCTCTACTCCTGTTTGCTTCACATAAGTCGCTGGCTACTTCAAAAACTATACTGGATTTGATCTCTGGTTCTTGTCAATAAGGCCTCTTGTGTTAGTACTGTTTGCTTAATAAGGTTGAGACATTAGGCAACACTAATTAAACCTTAATCTACATGTTGCTCTACTGCCCCTTCAATTATTGGTCATCTTGACTAGCCTATTATATGTTGAGTGAGCTTTAAACCAACTTCGAAGGGCTGGAAACGCCATAGACAATCTAATATACTTCACGTGAAAACCTAGCTCATGATTAATCTAACAATTGCGAAATTAATGCATGCTAATGAACGATCTTGCTGGGCTTGTATGAGATGGAAAAAACGGCAAATTTGATCCAAGAAAGATATATTTGCTACTAAGAAGTGCTTATGAATTGCATGGGTGATGTTAAATACAACGGTACACATGAAAACTTGCTGGAAATAACATTCTCTTATGCGGCACTTGTGCAAAAGTATATCCTGTTCCAGTTATTTCTCCCTCGGTAAAACACTAGTGACAATAGATCTCACAAAGGATGATAGAAGATAAAATTCAGCCTCGGGATAACAAATGAAGCAGGCACAGTCAGCATAAGTAGAACTAAGTTATCATCGAATGATTTCTTCTTGAACACTGACGTTAAGGGTTTTGTTTGGAAGAACAATACTATTAACCACCACAAAGTCATCTTCAACCGCAACTGCTTCTCTTGAATGGAAAAGGAAAAGAAAAAAAAAGATAGGCGAGTAGAATGTCAGAGTAGCATCATTATATTAGTGACTACAAGATGAGCAGCTACCAAGGATGGTGATCCCAAGTTTGGAATTGTAATCTCCCTCGGCCTGCAATATCAAATAGGTGGCCAACATGATAAGCAAGTTTGATACAAACAGAACAATACTAGTTCAAGCATCTGAGACACTGCTAACAGAATACTGGAATACTAGTGCATGATATCCTTCCATACAGATTTTTTTTCTTAAAAGAAAGTCTTTGTACCTACAAGTTCTAGGAGTAAAATGGACTTGGATTAAGATTGCTAATCGCAACTAAATTCAGTCAAGAGTTGAAACGAGAGTTTCTGCCATTGTAGTAGGATTTAGATATTTTTTTCAAGTAGCCTACAATTTGTTTTTAAAAAAAAACAAAGATAGAGAGACAGAAAAGTAACCATTTGTATGATGTCTCTCTTAATCTCCTACAATGGCATAGATTTCTAATGTGGGCAAAACTCAGCCTAAGGGACTCAGGGGAATGAGGAGTAACGTTAGTCGGCTCAACTGAGTGGGTCATGTAGCGAACCAATAAAGAACCGAAGGATCCAAGTCCCTTGAGTCAGAAGTAAAGTGATTCAGGGAGAGCGGGTCTAAGTTCCTCGAGTCAGGAGTGGAGCGACTTGGGAAGAGCAAGAAGTCTAAGTCCCTCGAGTCAGGAGTGAAGCGACTCGAAAAGAGCAAAAGGTCCAAATCCCTTGAGTCGAGAACGGAGTGACTCGAGACGAGCAAAAAGCTTAAGTCCCTTGAGTCGGGAACAGAGTGACTCGGGATGAACAGAAGGCCTAATTTCCTTGAGTCAGGAGTGGAGCGACTTGGAAAGAGCAAGAGGTCTAAGTCCCTTGATCAGAAGTGGAGTGATTCGGGAGGAGCAGAAGGTTCAAGTCCCTCGAATCGGGAACGGAGCGACTCGAGACGAGCAGAAAGCTCAAGTCCCTCGAGTCGATAATGGAGCGACTAGAGATGAGCAGAAGGTCTAAGTCCCTCGAGTCAAGAGCGGAGCAACTCGGGATGAGCAGGCCTAAGTTCCTTGAATCAGGAGCGAAGCGACCGGAAAGAGCAAACCTAAGTCCCTCAAATCAGAAGCAGAACAACTCCAAAGGAAGGAGCTTGAGAAACCTAAGGCCTAGGGTCATAGAGGAAGTCCTTCTATGCATCTGGTCAGCTAATGGCCTCTGCAAATAACGATTCTTACCCATGTGGTGTGCCACGTGGAGATTCTTTACAGAGGTTGTCCTCTAATGGCCTAGCAGAAGGCATCAGTGGGACACCCGGTAGTGGAAGGAGGAAACCTCGGAGGTGCTATAAGAAGGTAGGTTGAGAAAAAGCCACAGGCTAGTAACTTGCACAATTGAATACTTGTTACTTTCTTTTATTATTTTTTCCTCATCTACCTGTCTAACTTAAGTATCGGAGGACTGTAAGTAGGAGCACCGGCGGCTATCTAACGGATATTACTTTTAACAGATCACCAGTGAGGGTACTATTACGGCCATGAGAACCCGTCTTCTCCCGAAAAATTCGGCGGGAAGGACCACGCGAAGACGACCACATCAATATCCTTTACAATAATTTATATACTTTGTTATACTCTTGGTTTGGATCTTTAAATATCGGGAAAATATATTAAAGCATATCAAGCTCCACTAAGTCACACCTTAATAGGAACAGCACTCCATATGATTCTTTGAGAAATTACCCTGTTATATTTTGCTAAATTATGTGATTAATGCTACCTCTGATAATCTAAATCAAAGCTCTTGTCTCAAATTTATCCTGTAGCAGATTAGTTATGCTACTGTGGAGGATACCTCAATATTTTCTTAGTTCCAGATGAGAAATATTATGCATACCACTTTTCTAGTCCGGATGTGCATAATCAGAGGCAATTTTCTTAGTAGCCTATCATCGCATGCAGTTATATCGAGTAACTGCATATCATATGAAAAATCTCCACTCGGAAATAGCTTTCAAGATCCAGTGGTCACCCAATTGCTGATCACCTATTGCTCAGCAAACATACAACTTCAGCTTGCTTGAGTAAAAAGGAAATGTTATATGAACAGAAGAAAAGAAATAAACTTGCCTGTATCCGTGACCATTTCACTATAGAACATTTCGAGCCGACAATGGCATGTATGACAACCGCATTTTCCTGTCAAGAAGCAGACAATATTCAGGATATAAAGTTTTATAAACTTCCAAAAAAAAAAATTACTACGAGTTCAACATCATCCAGTATGACGCAACTGAATAATCTCAGACCAGCACCAATACGAGCATTTGCAGATATAGAGACATTAGGACCCAATATGTGCAACGACATAAGCTGAAATAATCTATTAGTCCAAATTCCAACATAAGAATATTAAGCTGAGAATGGGTACTCCCTACGTTGGTTTAATTTTATGTTCTTACTTCAGGACGATGACAACAACAAAACTAAGTTTTATCTCACTAGATGAGATTGAATATATGGATCCTTCTACGTCATTAGACTTTATTACCTACTATATTCATAAATTTTATTTTATTTTATTATTGCTAACCAATTTTTTTTTTTATTTTTATCTTTCTCCTTTGACATGTATATTTATTATAATTTCACATTATTTAAGTAAAATATTTATTGGTAGTCTAAGTATATATACGAATCATCTTAAACTTGTCTCCTGAAGTTTTCCCTCAATAGGTCAAACTTCGATTTTATTTTTAATGTTTTTATTTCTTATCCAATACATCCTCGTATGTTATATATCCACTTTAATATCTTCAATTCTATGACTCTCATTTTCTACTTGTGTGCTTGAATCATAGTACAATATTCAGCTCCATATAACACTGTAAGTCTAACTGCTAGTGTGTAGAATTTCATTTTTAAATTTTAAAGGTACTTTAAGATGAAGGGGAGCCTTGGCGCAATAGTAAAGTTACTGCTTTGTGATCTAGAGGCCACAAGTTCAAATCTTGGAAACAGCCTCTTGCAAAAAAAAAAAAAGAACAAGGTAAGACTGCGTATAATGGATCCTTCCCTGGGACCCCGCATGGTGGAAGCTTCGTGCACCGGTTGCTCTTTTTACTTTAAGATCATGAAGAACAGCTAACACTCTCCTCTATTTCACCTATCTTGCTTGTATTTTATAAGATATCTCTCTCAATCCCTCAATCCTCTTGCAAAAATGATCCTAAATACTTAAAACTCTTTGTTACAAATAACTTATTATCTCCTATCTTAACAATTATCTTATTACGTTTAACATTGCTAAACTTAAATTTGATATATTCAGTTTTTACTATACTAAGCCTAAAACCTTTTACTTCTAGCATTTTCTGCCAAAATTTGAATTTAGCATTCGCTCTTTCACGTGTCTCATCTATTCAAATAATATCTTCTTTAAAGATCATGCATCATGGTACTGTGTCGTGAATGTGTTTATTGAGTTAATCCATAATTAGTGTGAAAAGATAAGGACTTAGAGTTAATTTTTAATGTAGCTCTATTTTTATAAGAAACACTTCGGTGAATTTGACTAAAAT
>JBAMHZ010000059.1:288724-301068 GCA_037177395.1 Alpinia galanga | reverse complement strand
TCGAAATATTAATGTAACATCACAACGTTCTTAAACTTGCATAGGTGTTCCTCGGAATCAATTGTGTCATCGTACTCTCCTAGATGAGGTGATCGAAAGTTGGACGGAAGTTCTTCCGGTAGAATCTCTTCTGTGAATGGAGATAGTTTTATCCGTGCTCGGTATGATATTGAGCGACTCTCTTCCTGTTTCTCGTTAATAAAATGGGGAGCTATCCGTGTTGGTGCGCGGTCCCTCACCAACGCATAATTCTCTTGAATCTTTCTCCCCTTCCTATTGTTTGGAAGGGGAGGAACAGGGGGAAATTGCTCCCTCGAGCAAGGTGGGGGCTCCTCCTTTATCTTGTGGATTGATTGGAAGCTGACTAATCATCTGATTTCCTTGGGCTAGCACCTCCTCCATTGATTTTTGAACAATCGCCGCCAACTGGCAATGGGTTAGGGTTATGGGGACCTCCTCTGAAGTGGAGGCCGAAGAGTGAACCTTATATGATCTCATTTTCTACATCTAACTCGAGTGTTCCCACAGACGACGCCAACTATTACAGAAAATCATTAGCCCTCTTTCATCAAGTTTTCTCGTCAGGGTTTGTTCATATGTTTGCAGCAGTATCCTATCAAATGTAACACGAGTCAGAAGACGTCAGTACTCCGGCAATACCCATCTGATGCTTAAGTCAGACAGGAGAAGATATAAGAAAAATGTAGCTAATAGAAAAAATTATATGAGAGTTTCTCTTTATCTCAACCGGCCCTTATATAGGGAGTCGACCTCACCTTATCGTTATCCGCTAACTGTATGCCCTTTGATGGACTATTAGAGGACAACCGTTATAAGGAATCTTCACCTGACTTGTCACGTGTTATAGGACTATCATTGAAAGAGACGGTTAGGGAATCAGATGTGACAGCTGTTGAGATGAATCTCCTCCACGGTATCCAAATTCCCTACTCCTTCAACTCCCAACTTCTTTGAACCTCCCACTCCTCATGCACCCGACTCCTTTGAACCTAACTCCTTATGCACCCGACTCCTTTTGGTCCCGTGGGTCCTTAGATGCATACTCTCAAGCTCTGCCTGATTGACCCCAAGTGCCCGACCTCTGATCACCCGAGCCCTTGTGGATTTTCTTCTTCAGATCCCGACTTCCAACTCTCGAGATCCCAACTACCAAGCTCCCGAGCTCTCGGCTCCCAACTCTCGGGTTCTCGAGCTCTTGATTCTTTCATAGGGCCCTGCACTTCCTTCTGTCTAGTCAATTCTATGCAGATTTTGCTCCTCGTGGGCCTGGCCCAGTAGCCTTTTCTATTGGTATCAATAAGCAACCTGAATAATGACCTAAAAAGAATCTTGCAATTATTTACTCCGCAGTCTAGCAATACTATACCTCATAACTTCTGTGTGGAAAATGAATCAAAAAAGAATGTCTAACTTCCTATTTGCCTTTTCCACAGTTATCCAAACTTTTATAGCACGGATTCAACAGACTGAACATCTATTTACAACTTCTTTCTCTATTTAACTACACAGAGTTACAGATTACTTTGTGCTTCACAAACAAATTAGTCTTAGTAATCTTAGTGGCACTTCCATATGGGAAGGCAATGTTAAAGGCATTTTCTCTTGAACCCATTACTTTCAAAATAGTAAGAGAATTATGATGAATAAAAGGGAGGGCTTCATCATTGAAACAGAAAATGACCAATACTACTGTGTGATTGCCACTCATGCATGTGTACAATTAATTTACATTATATAAACATTTCATACTGGTAATTGGGGATATGAAGAACAGAATATTTCTCAGTTTCTGAGAGGATTAGTCATTGAAAAAGCAAAATCAGTGGATTACCCTGCATATCTGGCAAAGGGAAACTAGAGCAGACATCAAAATTCAGAAGAACTATATGGGGCTGCCAAGACAAAACACCAGTTTCGAAGATAAGCAAGCAATAAAATTCAGAACAAACCAAATCCTATGGAGCTAAGATACTATCAGTAATAGAAGGAACAATGAATTTTTAACCTTCTGCATATACAACTACGCAAAGTATCAAATATCTAAATGAACAGACAAGCAAAAGGGAAATGACAAACTGGATCGTCGTCCATGATATGATCTCTGAAACTATAAAGCCCTCCTGCAGAACCATGCAGCTTGTCTTTTCCTTCAGATACCTTAAAGTCAACAGACAAAGAAATTAGCAAAGCGACCAAACAAGAAGCCTCTAATTCTGAAAATTCATGTGATAGTGAGAAACAAGCACCGAACAGGAATTCTAAGTTCATTGGAGATAGCTGAAACGTAGACCGCAAACTCCCTCTCCTCGTAAGACCCAATCAGATATATTGGCACCAAGTTAGGGATCTAAACCAGAACCAAAAAGATTGAAATAAGTAATTTAGGACATACGAAGTCGCGAGTATCAAAAAGTGAAACAACGAGACTTACTCTTTTACAAGCCAATATCGGGTGATGGGCCATTGGCTGACCAGCCTACGGGGACAACGGCTTCGGAATGTTCAATGAAAACGATCAGAAGCGAGTTCCTGCACAAGAGATCGGCTTTTAAGTCAAGATCCCCACAATTCACCTAAAATTCAATCTCGCACAAGAGTGTTTGCGGGGATCTCAAAATCGTATCTTTAGTGGGTCCGCCGGGCATAATCACGCCCACCACTCTCTCCTCCGAGTTCCCCATATCGAACTCCCGTCCAACAATGCAAGGAGCAACTCGCAGGAACCGGGAATGAATCTAACGAGACGGACGAAACCTAGAACAGAGCAATCCAGGGGAAGAGGTAGAGTGGATAATGGAGAAGGGAGCAGTGATTGGGGCGTTGAATTATCCAAGAAAGTGCAGGACTTGCTGGGTTCGAACTACGAAGGCTCGGGGACGAGATCGATACGATGCGACGACGCACAGCAAGGAGTGGAATATTTAGATTCCACGACCAAACTCACCCGCCACTTGTGCCTTTTTTCTCGCGTTGAGGATCATCCTTTGTTTCAGTGTAATTGCCTTACGATGCAGGGTTTGAGTTGGAGGAGCTCATTAGATAGTGTTGGAAACGACTATTTTAGATCAGTTTATACGAAAATGTATCCCTCAAGATTTATTAAACCAAAATATATCTGATTTTATGCCGATAGGAAATGAAGACGTGCATCTCCGGCCCGGTGCTGCCCCTCATGTGCGGCGGAGAGGCGCGGACTGGGTCTTGAAGGGGTTCGTGCCGGTGCCGGTGCCGGGCATGGGCTCTTACAGGGCATCCGGGCGGACCGGCGGCCAGACCCTGGAGGCGAAGGATTCGGTGATGTGCTACGCGCTGGCCCACCAGCAGCTGGATGCGGTAGTCCAGGTGGAGTACACGGTGTCTGCGGGACCGGTGTTTCATCTGGGTGAGCATCCGGGTCGACAACGTGCGGGTCCACGCGGTCCAACACCGGTTAAGGAGGCGCAAGGACGAGGAGGAAGTGGGGGCGAGCGGCATTGCCGTCGGGAGCCCGGGTGTGGGTGGGGCCGGAGCTGTGGGCGAGCTACGCGGAGGGATCAAGCCTAGGGCGGTCGAGTGGGAACCCCCAGTGGGAGATAGAGGCGGCGCAGACAGTGAAGGGGCGTTTCGTGGGCGGGACGGCGGCGGCGGTTGTGAAGGCGATGGTGGGGTCGCAGCTGAAATCGCGGAGCAAGGGGGTGCGCTTGGCAAAGCGGCGATACGGGCGGAGGTGACGGCCCAATCCCGGCCCAACATTGCATAATAGCAAGATCATGAACTTTCCGTAGCCTTTACCTGGCCCAACATTGCTGCAGCCCGGCCAATTCCTTGCTTCTCTCTGCCGAATGTGTGAAGATCCAGTGAACCTTGTAATCATTAGAGTGCACTGGGAATTTATAACTAGCCGTCAAGACTTATTTTAGCGATAAAGAAATTGCACTTATTGGAAGGCAACATGCGGCGCATGTGGTGGACTGATGGCTCGACGTGTGTCCCCATCGGACGCCACTTTTGTACTAAAAAATGGAGACATGGAGTTGATAGGAGTTAGGCAGAGTAGACAAGGAAGTGATAGAAGTTGGGCAAAGCTGAATGAAATGTGCTTACAGACAAGAATGATATGATGGGTGACGTTCTGATACATGCTGCTCAACGATTCTCTCTCAACAGTTGTTATGAAGCTAACTGACACAATCCATCTCACCAGGTTTTGCATTAGAAAACGGAATGAACTCACCAGCTAATCGTCGAATTGTGTTCACTGTGCTTTTCTTTAGGTTTAGACGGTTCATCATATCTACACAAATGTAACCCTTTTAGTTTAAAATTTGGTTTAGTGAAAGTGAGTTTTGAATAAATTTATGAACAGTCGTCAATCGATCAAGGCCAATGATGCATGCTTTGGGATGTCGCGACGCTGTGAATTTTGGAAGCTCGTTTTGGAAATTGGCGTAGACTTGACCGTGTAGGCTCAAAACAGTCATTCGTGCACTGTTCATTTGCTTCTGTATCGAAGCCACTTGTAGTCTGTGGGGCAATGATAGACTAAATTTTTATCACCTATCTACTAACTTTACATTATATTTATCTCAATTATTGTTTCCTAAAAAAAATAAATAAAGTTCTATGTTTCTAATCTTTTATACTTCTGATTACATGTATATGTTCTGCTCACTGACAACATAAAATAAGTAGAATGGGTTTAATTGATAACATATTAATATCCCAAACACCTACACTAAATCTCCTACCGCAAAAGCTGAATCTCTCATCCAATAATCTACATTTACAATATGACAAAGCATGATGGATTAAGAATCACTGTCACAAAGTGAAAACAGTTCGTTCAGATAGATAATTCAAAGTATAATCTAAGTAAATTTTTTTCAACGATTCAATCGACAGTTAATAATAATCAATCACTTTTGAGAATACTATTTTATAACTTCGCCTTGGTAAGTAAGTCGTTATGTTTTCAATCATTTTGACCTCTTATAGACAATTACAGACAATATTATGATTATTTACATTTATCTTTTTTCCAAATAGTGTACGATTAAAGACATTCATTGCCGGAGCATAAAACGAACAGTTGTAATGCTGGAAAATCACAGTAAAACAAAAATTGCTATTCACATAAGCAATAGTAACCCCTGTCTGTCTTTCGATTAAAATACTAATTCCTGAATAAAATAAGTGACCATGAAAAATAGTGGATCGCAACTCTTATTAAATCAGTGACGTCATGGATATGTTTGTTTCTTGTAATCTAATCGCACTTTCTAGGAAAAATTAAAGTGACAAAAAAACAATGGTAAATAAATTGCAAAGGAACTCTCATTGGGAAAGGTGATATGATGGAATAGAAAAAAAAATTATGAAATTGTGTTCTGGATTTATCAAACTGAAATTTTTTGACTAAAAAACTTATATAAATAATAATTTCCTTTTATTCCTTTTAGCTTTTCTCGTTGTGTGTGTGTGTTTTTTTTTACTTTCTTCCTTTTCCATTTTACAGTCTATTCCTTGATCTGACACTTATTGGCTCAAAAACACAGCAGACCTATTTTCCATGAACGGACTTCGATCTCCTCCAGTCAACTCCTACAACATCATCAATGAATCTTATCACGCTTTGAAAAAAAAAATCACGCATAACAAGAACCGAGATTATGTCCTTTACTTCATACCCCCGCACTCTCTTTATTTTGCCACTCTCTCTTTGACTTCGACATTTAGCTTACCCAAAGATACCTTTTTTATCATGAGACTCCTCAGCGTGTTCATTCAATGCAGCCCTCTCCAAGTAGAATAAACAGCTGCTCCTTGATCAATGCTCGATGCTCATTTTTTTAAGGAAATCGAAAGGCCCTTCCTTGTCCCTGATATTTACTGCAGCCACAAGGCGAAATAAAAGTTTACATGCCCACTTTGAGAATTTAGTACAGGGACAGTGTTAACATCAGTGTGGAAGAAGATACTTTAAGACCCAATGGATCTTCTCTCCTTCCTTCCTCCTGCCACGCTCACAATCACTTCTGCGCACCCTGGCTCCACTTTTTCCTTGTCCTGTCTTCAGCATTTCTGCCTACATCCCCTCTGTCTGTCCCTTCTTCCCTCTCATGCTCCTCTTCCTATCAATCCTACATAGGCGCCAAACAACTAATACACTGATAGATAGATAGACAGAAAGCTTGTTGACAGAGAGGAGAGAATGGAAGAAGCAAAGGATGATGGTAAGGTACCGAGCAGCCCAATGGAAGAGAGAAAGCTCATGGAGCTGTGCAATCCTAGTCACCATCATCATCGCCATCCACTCCATGGTGTCTCATGCCACAACGCCAGGAGATATCAGGCTGCTGCAGCTTACCCAGCTTTACTACCACTTCCATTCGCTTTGCCTTTGCCTTTGCCTCCTCCTCTCCTCCTTCATATCCCTCCTATGGCGTCCCTCCCGCAGGGCATCAACATCCCCAAGCCGAAAGCTCACATCCACAAAGCCTTGTGGAGGGAGAAGCCCGTCTGCGATGGAAAGTTGGAGGCCAAGGTTGCTGTCTTGCCCCTCGCCCCAGGTGTTCTTGAGTTCCTTGTACTTTCCCTTGTTTGTTGCATATTTGCACTTTTGTCATCGTGGTTCTGTGCGTTGTGGCATGACAAAAAGTAAAGTTTTTATCCTTTTTTTTAAAAGAAAAAGGAAAAAAAAAACAAAAATCATGTTAGCATGAGTGCTATTTGCTCTGAACTCATATCCTAAACCTGATTGCAGAAATCAAGGTGATCAAACCACAAATCAACTCAGTTCTTGCTCAAAAAAGCTCCAAAATAGATGAAAAATGCATGAGCTTTGACCAAAAGTCTCTTCTTGATTTACAAGCATTGGTTGCCATCAAGAGACCTGATTCTGGAGGTGGAGAGGGGTCTACAATTCACCTCCTTGCAAATCACTTCCTAGTGCAGTTTGACCCCTCGCAAAAAGTATACCATTATGATGTGAATATATCCCCCCGCCCCTCAAAGGAAATTGCTAGAATGATCAAGAGAAAACTCGTAGAAGACAATTCGGATGCGCTTTCGGGTGCTTTGCCGGTTTTTGATGGCAGAAAGAACATGTACAGTCCAATTGAGTTCCAAGAACACAAGCTTGAGTTCTTTGTAAGTCTCCCTATTCCCGTTACCAGGTGTTTGCCAACTCAAAACGGAAGCTTGATTGGGAAAGTGAAGTCTAAGTTATTCAGGGTGAACATAAGATTAACTTCCAAGCTCAGTGGGGAGGACTTGGACAAATTCTTGAAGGAAGAGAAGGATGGTGTGCCTCTGCCGCAAGACTTTCTTCATGCATTGGATGTTGTCTTGCGCGAGAATGCAACAGAGAATTGCATTCAGATGGAAAGGTCGTTGTACTCGAACACCATGGGTGGAGCAAAAGACATTGGTGGTGGAGTTGTGGGTATGAGAGGCTTCTTTCAAAGTCTCAGACCAACAAAACAAGGCCTTGCGCTTAATGTTGATTTCTGTGTGACTGCCTTTCATGAGAGCATTGGCATCATTCCGTACCTTCAAAAGCGTTGTGATTTTCTACGAGATCTCTCTCACAGGAAGACTAGGGGATTGATTGGAGAAGAAAAGAAAGAAGTGGAGAAGGCTTTAAAGAACATTAGAGTCTTTGTTTGCCACCGAGAAACTGATCAGAGATATCGGGTTTATGGCTTAACAGACGAAGTGACTGAGAATCTCAAGTTTAGAGATAGAGACGGGAAATACTTGATGTTGGTTGATTATTTCAGGGACCAGTATAATCATGACATACAATTCAGAAACCTCCCATGCTTACAAATCAGCAAGAGTAAGCCGTGTTATCTGCCAATGGAGCTATGCATGGTTTGCGAAGGCCAGAAGTTCCTTGGAAAACTCTCAGATGAGCAGGCGACAAGGATTCTCAAGATGGGCTGCCAACGACCCTGCGAAAGGAAGGAGATCATCAACAATGTTATGGGAGGAAGAGCTGGCCCAACAAGGTATATTCACAGTTATGATACAAAGGAAATGTCCCTTTGCAAAAGTTGCTTTGATAGATTGGTTTTTCTAACATCCATTGTCCTTTGCAGCGGACACTATGCAGGTCAATTCCAGCTTCAAGTGTCTCGGGAGATGACAACTCTCAGCGGGAGAATTCTTGAGCCTCCAAAGCTCAAGCTTGGTGATGGCGGACTTGTTAGAGACGTAACACCTTCTCGGTACGATCGACAATGGAACTTTCTTGATAGTCATGTGGCCGAAGGCTGCCATATTACAAGGTGGGCTGTGGTAAGTTTTGGTGGATCGCCAGAGCAGAGATCCTGCATTCCTAAGTTCATAAACCAGCTCTCTTATAGATGTGAACAGCTTGGGATCTTCTTGAATAAGAAGACAGTCATCAGCCCAATTTTTGAACAGATGCAAGTTCTGAACAATGTTCCAGTTCTCGAAAGCAAGCTCAGGACGATTCATGCTGCTTCGGGGAATTTGCAACTGCTTGTCTGCATAATGGAGAAGAAACATAAAGGTTATGCTGATCTGAAGAGAATTTCCGAGACTGTCATTGGCGTCATAAGTCAGTGTTGCTTATATTCCAACCTAACCAAGCTTACTTCACAATTTCTAGCAAATTTATCCCTAAAGATCAATGCCAAGCTTGGTGGCTGCAATGTAGCATTATACAACACCCTTCCCTGCCAAATTCCGAGGATTTTCTCTGAGGATGATCCCTCCATCTTCATGGGTGCCGATGTCACTCATCCACACCCACTTGATGATGTTAGTCCATCTGTTGCAGCTGTTGTTGGCAGCATGAATTGGCCGGCAACAAATAAATACACATCGAGGATGAGATCCCAAACTCATCGCCAGGAGATTATCCAAGACCTAGCTGACATGGTTGGAGAGCTAATTGAGGAGTTCTTTTTATCAGGTAACAAACTTCCTAGAAGAATTATCTTTTTCAGGGATGGTGTAAGTGAGACCATGTTTCATAAGGTGCTAAAGGAAGAGCTCCAGGCCATCAAGGTGGCTTGTTTGAGATTTCTCAATTACAAGCCAACTATTACTTTCATTGTGGTCCAAAAAAGGCACCACACTAGGCTCTTCTTCAATGAAAAGAAGGCTTCTACTGGCCAGTTCTTCGAGGAAAACATACCACCTGGAACTGTTGTGGATACTGTGATTACGCATCCGTGGGAATTTGATTTCTTCCTGTGTAGTCATTGGGGGATGAAGGGGACAAGTAGGCCAACCCATTACCATGTTCTATGGGACGAGAACCAGTTCAAGTCTGATGAAGTGCAGAAACTGATACACAATCTTTGTTACACATTTGTCAGGTGCACCAAACCGGTATCGCTTGCCCCGCCCGTGTACTATGCTCATCTAGCTGCATACAGAGGTAGATTGTATCTCGACAGGTCAGACTCTACTGCATTCACAAGACAAACGCTATCCAGAGCTGGACCTCTACCGACCGTGCCGCTGCCGAAGCTCCGAGACAATGTCAAGAAGCTTATGTTCTATTGCTGAGCAGTTTCTTTTCATTAATTCTGCAGATTAATAGATTTTGAACAAGTTGGACGACGTGTGAAGATAAAACATTGCCAATCAATTATAAATGAAACAATATCCAGAGAAGGGGGGACTTTTTTTGTGATGTCTCCATCGAGTATGGTGCTTTGATGTGGAAGTAGTAGTTCAGCCAGATACTCAATGCCAAAAAGCCACTTGAAATCTACCCAGATACCGGAAAATTCATTCCGAAAGGAATGCAAATGTATTATTTGCAGAGTTATATCAAGGTGTTACTTTCTACCTTCTGCTACTTAGTATCTGTGTAGCTAGGCTGTGTATTGAAAATTTATTTGTCAATAAAAGTTGCATGTAAAGAACAAAGACTCAGCAAAAGGATTGTGACAGAAAAATGGTGAAATGCAAGAGGAATCCATTTATTGATAGTGAGCATGGTCCACGTACTTGTACATGTATTAAGCAATATGACAGTGAAGAAGATAGCTACGTTTGCTCACGGAGAGATGTGATGGAAATTGATCAGCAAAAGGATTGTGACTCAGCCAGGCATTAAAGTATATGTTGTAGCTCTTCTGGTGGCGTAAAAACGGCAGCAAATTGCTTGAGGCTTCTGCCATACAGTAATAGCTGTGTAGCTTCAGTCTGTGTAATTAATGCATTAATTAAAGGAGCTGTGCGAATTATTAGTTCCCGTTTCAATTAATTTTATTCCATGGCGTCACCTGAACACCCGCGTCAAGTCGGCGATATTGTCGCCCATAACAAACAACCTCGAGATTACGGCGATATATAACATTTAATATTAAAAAAAATGCAAATGTTTTTAGTACGATATTTTATGACGTAATGAAAAAGACGAGACAAGGACGTTTCGTGCGAATTAAAACTCTCCGTTCTGTCTCCCCAACGTAGCGTAATAAATGTCAACCCTTTCTCTGCCGCTGGAACCCGAATCACGTAACAAGTGCAGCAGCACCAGCAACACTGCCACAGCATAATATACAGTAACCCTCGGTGCCTCTCTCTTTCCATAGAACCGTCGACAGAGCACCAGCTCAGCTGCGGCAGACTCGAGTACCACAGCTGCAGCGCCAGCGTCTCTTCTCTCACTCATGATTCCTTCTGTCCTGCTCCTCTGCAGTCTGCACCGTGATTAAACCCCACCTCCGCCCTCATTAAATGCCGCCCAAAACACTGGGCTCAAAACTGACCCTCACATCTCCCTCGAATCTCCAACCTCATAGTCATTAACAAGCCCAGTGATAAAGATTACAGCCATCGTAGCCTTCATCATTTGTCTCGCGACCGACGTAGACGTCTTACATTGACGCTTCACTACTGAAAGGCTGAGCCACAGAACAGAATTAAACGACAGTCTATGGATGATGATGGATCACTCACACAGAACACCTTGCTTCTATCTCCGACCTCCTCGTCTGCCATCGTGAACAATGACAAGTCGAGGCGTTGGGGTCCCCTGCACCCATCTCCGTTGATTCGGTGTCGGTCCTCGTGCATGTATGGCAACATGCGCCTTAAATTTGTTTACTGTGGGACTGCCACCGCTTCCACCGCTCGCTTCCCGTTGCTCCTCCTTTCCAATTCGAAAAATGTGTTACTGTTCTGGGAGAATTCTGTGCGTTGTAAAAAACTTCTGATACGATGTTTGCTGCAGGGAGCGAGGGGATAATGTGGGTCGCCGGATGCTTGTGAAGAGACTCAAGAGGCGTCGGTTTGGTTAGGGTGGCAGGTGTTCAAAGGGCACGAGTATGATGAACGTACCGTACTGTCTATAACTGGACTTGTGGTGGAAGACTTGAGATGTTAACTGAGTGTCTTAGCCTTTTATTTTCCCTCGTAGCGATGCGTGTCTGAAAAGGCTTATTTTGGCGCACGGTGTACCTATCACGCTTCAATTTTATTTTCTTATTTTATTATATATTTAATCACAGTTTTCAATATATATTTTTCTGAAATCGTTTACAAATTTACTAAATTATCCTTGTATCTTCCAAAAATACCTATAGATTCCTGTCTTAACTTTTTTTTTTGTGTCATTTTTGTTATTAAATTCTTAGTCTAGCGACATGCGATTGTGTGATTAGAGTTGTCCTACAACCCTTGGCCATAGTGTCTTACCCTTGTTTTGATAAAAGGTCCATAGAATTTACTGAATTATACGTGATGTGATTTGAATTTTCAGATCATTCAAGATGAACAGATTCTCTTTAAATTGTAGTATTAGAAAATGTCTTGTTTAATTATTTTTCCAGTTAATGTTAATATTAAATTAGACAGTTATCGATTTTTTGACTAACGACCCTCAAATATTTAAATTAGAGCTTGTAATTGAAAAAGGAAAAAGACTAAAGAAAGGAAAATAATAAGAAAATGTTGTAATGAGCAATGTTAAATTCTGACATATATGTTTTTCCTTTCTTCTTATACATGTGAGAAGGAATCTTTTTCTCTCATTTTCTTTCCCACGATCTCCTCTCCTTCCCTAACAAGAAGACATCTGTTGAAATGAGATCATCATAGAAATGACAAGTAACACAGCACAACGTCTTTGTTAGGCTGTTATAGAAAAATATATTTCTTATTATGATATAAGGCATTTCCTTTTAGCTGTTATCATGAATGGTGGTCCTCTTTATCTTTCAACAACCTTGTAGGCATAAATTTTTAACAACTTTTAGAAAAGAATCTTCCACGCGACCTATTCTAAAAAGGACATATGCTTTCCCACGATGCCCAATCGTTTCCATATAGCCCTTACGACTCTTAAACTGTAC
>JBAMHZ010000059.1:266607-279456 GCA_037177395.1 Alpinia galanga | reverse complement strand
CAGCTCGGATCACCTTGTCCTTCTCTGGGCCGAAGTGCCTCTTCTTCTGCTTGACCGGTCGAGATTTTGGGAAAAGTTTCAGCTTATGCTCCATCACCTCGGAGGAAATGGGCTGAACTTCTTCTCCGGACCAGGCAAAAACATCTCCATTCTTAGCAAGGCAACTTATGACTTCCTGCTTCAGCTCAGGGGAGAGGTCGGCAACTACCTTGACTACTTTCTCGGGATGCTTTGGCCATAGAGCTATTTCTTCATCCAGACTAGGTAGGGCATCTTGAAGAGTATACACCTCTGTTTGGCTGATCTTTCGAGTCTTTCGGGAACTGGTGCGGACTAATTCCACATAACATTTACTCGCAGTTCTTTGGTCGCCTGCCACTACTCTGACTTGTCCATTGATAGGAAACTTAATTTTTTGACGGTAGGTAGATGCTATTGCCTGGAAATAGTTGAGGGTAGGCCTTCCGAAGATGACATTGTATGCCGAAGGAGCGTCCACCACCATAAAGGTGACAGACTTGGTTTGACAAAGCGACTCTTCTCTGAGAGACAAGGGCAGGTTGATTCGGTCAAAGGGTTGTACTTCATGTCCGGAGAATCCGAACAAGGAAGTGTTCATATGTTGCAGCTCTGTCTGGTTAATCTGCATTTAGTCAAAAGCTTCTTTCAATAAGATATTAACGGAGCTACCTGTGTCGACGAAGACCCGAGCTATATCGTAGTTAGCTATAGTGGCTCGGATCACCAACGTGTCATCATGGGGGAAGTCCACTCCTCGTAAATCCTTTGGTCTAAAGTTGATTGAAGGTCCTTCCCCTCTTGAACTTGCTCCCAACTCCATGCTTTATAGTCATCAGCTATGGGCTTTCCGGGCTAGGTTAGAGTTCCATCCATTACCCCCCCCCTCCAGCGATCATGTTAATGGTACACCTCGGTGGGGGGCACTATGCTGCTCCTTCTTATCTTCTCGCTGAAGGTCGTGTCTCCTTGAGGGGGGTTCGAGCAGTTGGTGAGATATCGTTCTCTCGGGATCAGGCCTTTGGGTTAGTGATTTGTGGCTAGCTTATTGAACCTTGCGATTGAAGTCTCCTTATCTTTCCCGAACTATTTGGCAGATCTCCTGAGCCAACATTTGACACTCGTTGGTCACATGCTCATACATTTGATGGAATGCACAAAAGCACCGTGATCAGGGTGACGACTGATAGGTAGGGGAGCGAGGAATTTCTTATAAGGTATGCACCGCCTTCTCCTTCATACGGTCGGGTACATAATTGATGGTCCGATGAGGATCTCTGACTCTTAGAGAAGGAGGTGTCCTGTTTGGCCGAGTGACTACTTTTGCCGAGCTACTTTCCTTTCTAGCTCGCCGTGCTTCTTCCAGGTTCATGTACTTTTCTGCTCTTCCTAACAGGTTGTCGTAGCTAGCGGGCGACTTTTTTTATTAAATACTGAAAGAAATTCCCTTCCAAGAGTCCTTGTGTCTGGGCGCAGAACAAAATTTCCTAGGCAGCTGATGGGACATCCAATACTATCTGATTGAAACACTGAATATACTCGCGCAGAGACACGTGTCTTCTATTTCACCGAGAAAAGGTCTAAGGTAGTCTTATGGTACCTCTTGCTACTGACGAACCGATGCAGGAAGGCGGTACTTAGGTCTTCAAAGGATTCAATAGATCCAGGCGACAGTCGGCTGAACCATTTCTGAGGTGGTCCAACCAAGGTTGTCAGGACGATCCAACATTTAATTCCGTCGGCATACCGATGTAATAGTGAAGCATTTTTGAAGCGGCCAAGATGATCTTCAGGCTCGATTGACCCATTATATTATCCTATTTAAATCGGCTGGTAGTGCTTTGACAATTCCTCTTCTAGAATATTGGGAGAAAAGGGGGTCTCTCGAGTGTTTCTTTCTGTGATTACTTGGGCTTTTCCCTTCCGAGGGTCTTTGGAAGGCGAGACTCTTATGGGTACAGATTCTCAGGATTGACTTGGTGGGACTATGAAGGATAAAAATTTAGAAGAATAAGGGAGTACTTGGTTCAAATTCCTGCCCTGAGGTAGATGACGCATCAGAATTTCCTCGACTGTAGTAGCAACAATTTTAGTAAGATTCTCCCTTGTCAGCACTTCTTTCCCGGTGGAGCCTTGATTTCTAGAATCCCCTTTGTGACTTTCCATTTTCACGCCTTAGCTCAGATATTAATATAGTTCCCACATGTGGCGCCAATTATGTTCTGGCTGAGGACGGGAGACAGGATTGTTGACCGATGGGGATATTAGGGGGTAGAGCTCCAGGAAAGACTTGAAGGATGAAAAGTCTGCCCTCTTTTTCAGTCTATCATGCAAAGTAAATACCAAACGGAGGAGCTGGCCAAGTCCCGACAAACTCCCCTTCGATGCTTAAGTCAAGCTAGGAGGAAAGGAAAGAAACAATAATAAAGAGGGAGTTATAAATACCTTATACTTCCCTTGCCTCCTCCTTCCTTGCAATATATAGAGAATGGGGGAAAGAGGCAAGAGCGTGTGGATGGGATATTCCCAAAGGCATGGGGAACTTACCGTCCTTTCCATATAAAGGATCATGCTAAAATGTGGAAAACGATATGGAAGATGTGAGATAGACATGCTTGTACGGATTGATACTTGACCACATTGGTCTGCGTGACATGACACTAAGATATCTAATGTGAAAGTCTACGTGGAGATAACTCCTAGGCAAGACTCAAACAGAAGCTTAATCTTGATTGAAGTAGTGAGAATTACCGAGGTAAAACTCTTGCCGAGGTAAGGATGTTGCTGAGACAAAACTTGTGCTGAAGTAAATATGTTACCGGGACAAAATTTTTACTAAGGTAAAAATATTGCCGAGATAAGATTTCTACCAAAGTAAAGATGTTGCCGAAACAAGAAATGGACCAAGTGTCCCGTCTAATTAGTCCCGAGTCATTGAAGCCAACTTAGACGGGATCATACTAGGTTTGACCAGATGCCCTTAAGCACTCATCTATCTTGACCATTGACTTGTTCTATATGGCTAAGCATGTCTCTATCAGTTGGCAGATGGCAGATGGCAGAGTAATATTTCTGCCGTATCAAAACCCATGCAAATAGATCCCAAATGAATAGAATTATCCTGCTGCTGAAACCAAAACCATCTTGTATACGCTGCTATCTTCGAATTCGAAGTGCATAGAGCAGCATACCCGTGTCATCCTGCTTTGGCAGTTAAACGGATAAAAACCATTGGATTAATTTACACGAGCAGGTGGATTTAGGTTGTGTAAATATTTTAATTATAGTTCACACGATATTCTTTAGTAAAAGATAAATATTACAGCAAATGAAAAATATACATATATTTTTTAAATATGCAGTACGTGATATTCTTTACTACAAGATGAAAGAATAATTTATTTCGTATTAATATTGTAGAGTTGTTTATTTTTATTAGAGTAGCTATCAAGAAATTTAATATTAAAATTGAGAAGTCAAGTTGGGATTAAGTTTTTTTATCTATATTTTAAACTTTTAAAAATCTATATTAAAATTTTTATTTATTTATTTTTTAAAAAAAAAGTGGGCCCATGTCGAGCAAATTGTGTTGATGACATGGACTGTGTCTGACGTGGTTATGACAAGTTGGTTATGATTATTCGCTTCTAACCCATGTAGCCTGAGTATAGTAGGAGTTTGTTTGTGACGGTTACTTCTCATAATTCCTACTGTTGTCTGTTCTTTCTAATTTTACGACTCCGCCCATATTCGATAGACAAGATCCAAGAATCACTTCCTGTTCACGGGGAGGAAACTTGGCGAAGGCACTCGCTAACTCGAGTATCGTTTAATTTTGTTTGAAAATGTATCAGGAAAGCACGTTGAGTTGAAACTACAAAAATCTAATAATTATGAAAAAAAAAACTTTCGAAAGTTGCGAAGCATGCTGATAAAAAAAAAAAAAGGGGAGCGAAATACAGAACAAAAGCCAATACCTGTCTCAATTATTCAATTTGTTCGGTGTATATAATACGAGTATATATAGTATGCATTCACAAAGATTCTTTTCCATCCGTACGCCTTATCATCACATGTTATCATCTTCTTCAATTATACACACAACAATCACTTCTCGCCAGCTTCAAACTCGCCGTGAAGCATGAATTTGCCAGATTTAAACTCCAGTAAATATATATATATATATTTTTTAATATAAATAAAAGTTTTGGATGTTATTTTTGATAATGATAAGAATGTGCCACGGATAATACAAAAAAACAAAGAAGAATGTAAGGTAAAACTCTCTTAAAAATCTGGAAATGTTACCCGTGAGGATTCTAGTTACTTCAGAACAATGATTGCTGGTCAACGTCAAAGAAACGAAGCTGCTAGCAACGAGTGAGCATTTTGCGAAATCACAGCCGCATTATTCGCTTCTTTCTTCAAACCTTCTTCTTATGATCTTACCTTCCCCACACTGCATTATTGTGCTGGCTCTGTGAATCGGTAGCCATGGCCGCAGATCTGGGAGGGAGGGGACGGTGCGTGGTTGTTGTGCTCTTCTTGTGTTTGATACTCGGAATCCGGTCGATCTCAGCAGAGAGGCTTCCGGCAGGAAGCAGCGCCAATGGTCGCGTGGACGATAGCAAGCCTCTCCTCGGTCGCCTTGTGCATTCTTTATCCAAGAATGGCTCTCACGAGCACGCTTGGCCCGTATGAACCCCTCTCCCTACTTCTCTTGGCCAAATCGTCTTCTTTTTTTTTTCCTCCGCTAGTGTTTGGATCGGAAGTGAACGAATTAGGGTTGGCAGGAGCTGGAGCTTGGGTGGAAGGTTGTGCTTGGTTCCGTAATCGCCTTCGCAGGGTCCGCTCTCGGGAGCGTCGGGGGAGTTGGGGGAGGCGGCATCTTCGTTCCCATGCTCACCTTGATCCTTGGTTTCGACCTCAAGACTTCTGCAGCCATCTCCAAGTGTAAGTAAACCATACAATTGCATTTTCCCCCCTTTTGTGGGTTTTTCCTCACGGTTACCATACGTAGAGGAAGTGATTGAATTGAATTCGACAAGTGTTCAAAGAATTTTTATTGGGGAATTGCTTCCACCAGGTCGTGGCTCATTGAATTATTTGGAACTGTTAATGAAAATCTTCCTTCTCTATTGACTCTTAGGCATGATCATGGGGGCAGCTGGAGCGACCGTTTACTACCACCTAAGGTTTCGACATCCGACATTGGACACGCCGATGGTTGATTACGATCTTGCATTACTATTTCAGCCCATGCTTATGTTGGGCATTAGCATTGGTATTGCCTTCAATGTGATCTTTGCAGAATGGATGATCACAACCATCCTCATCATCCTGTTCCTTGGTAAAGCTTATATGAAGTTTAAATTACTAATCTTGGAAACTGATTTTTTTTTTTCAAATTATAATTTTTTCGCATTTGTTTCAATATCATTAAATTTGTTATTTCCAAAATTTAAGCAGCTTTTAGCTCCCCCAAATGAGTTCTATGCCTGCGGTTCTTTGTTCAAACTTTATCTTCAATACTTGTGGATTGTTGTCTCGTAACAAGGGTCGTGATTCATTATATTCATAATTCATACAAACTACTTCAATAGTTTCCACACGATCTATATCCAAGGGTGCAATGTTTCTCTTCTTTGTGGTAAGATGGAGGACGAATCAGTATTCAAGGTTCATCAAGCAATAAAACAAAATTTTAGATTAACTTTTTACCAAAATTAAATATTTTGTATTTGCATAATGCTAAAATTAAACTTAATAATCATCCCAATGCACTCAAACGTACTGCCAAACAATGTCAAATACCTTAAATGAAACAAAAAGCATTTTGGAGAATTTTGATATAAAAGTTTCCTGAGAAAACATTTTGGTTCCCTGAAAGGAAAATATTTTTAATAAAAATAATAGGAGTAATCTGATGTGGACACATCTGAAGAAGAAAGATCATTCTAAGCATTTTCCAATATAGACGTCGTACCCTCTTGCTTAGTAGTTCATTGGTATTGCCATTTCATTTTCAGTGAGTGATTGCAGTTTCATAAAACAAAAAAGAGAATAAACATGGCCATTATGAATCAATCCTTTCCCAACCACTCTTTCTTTCAAATGCCTCTACCTGTAGCCACGTAAATGTACAGTTGTGCATGGACTTATCTTCTTCTTCCAAACGGAGAACTGAATCATGAAACCTGGCAATCTACACATCAACAGAACCTTCAACGTTCTCCCAAGATTTATTGTTATTTCTTTTTAAATATCCACACTGGCCGCCTTGCTTGTGCTACTGTCTTATTATCCACATCGTCAGCACCACGAAGGAAAAGAGGCGGCCCAGAGTCACCGCAGCGCGAGATCCAACGGCGGAGAAACACTGCACCGCAGGCTGCAACGAACCGCCGCCCGCCGCTGCCGGCAGCCTCGCCCCAGGCCCGCACCACCCCACCGGCCAGGTCACCCCTGCTGGCGGAGCAGGTGGCGACTGCTGCGTCGGGTTCGATGTCGCGTTCGACTGTACGTAGTCCATGAAGCGAACCACAAATCAACCCAAGGTTTACTCGTAAATTACCAAAAATAGAGATGGCTTAAAGAACCTGTGGCGGACTTGCAGTCGCGTCGGAGGTGGAATTGGACATGGCGAGGCCGGCGTCGTAGTTCATGGTCTGGTCGGTACGGTAGAGGCCGAAGGAACGCTCGGAGGTGGGTCCGGGCTTCAGATCCTCGTCGTACAGCGCGAAGAGGTACGTGTCCACGGACCGGCCGGGCATCAGCGGCGTACCCACCAGCGACCGCAAGTGGGTCACCAGGTTCCCGACGAATGCCTTGGCGTTGTCCACCGTCGCTCCCACCTCGTCGGGATCCCCCTTGTACGGCCACCCCGTCTCGGCCACCACTATCTCCACCCCTGGAAACCCCAGAGCATCGATCGCCGACCGCACGGCGTCCACCTGGGCGTCGAACATGTTGGCGTAGGTGAGCTTCGACCCCGCATCGAGCCGTCCGGGGTTGGACTGAAAGAGGCAGAAGGCCAACGTCTCCGGCCGCGGGTCGCTGCGGTAGGCGAAGTAAGGGTACGGGTTGATCATGAAGGGGGAACCGGAGTCGCGCAGGAAGCCCAGGATACCCTTGAGAGTGTCGACGAGGTCTGGGTGGAAAGAGCCCGACGACGGCGGGTCCGACTGGGACAGCACGGCCATCGTGTGGACGGTGGAAACTTTCACCGCAGAGACAGCGGTGGAGGCGGAGAGCGCGTAAAGCAGATTCTGCATTGCCGGGAGAAGATTGGACGCGAGGGATGAGTCGCCGGAGTTGAGCGCCTCGTTGCCGACGGTGACGATGGAAATAGAGGGCCCGTTGACGTAGGGGAACACGTTGGCAGCCGCCCATCCGGCGGCAGCATTGGGGTCGGAAGCGAGCGAGGCGACGTCCGCATTGGAGACACCGATGACCAGAGAAAGACTGGTACCCGCGAAGGCCTGGATGACTGCAGCATCAGCGCCGTAGAGGCGGAGCTTGGAGATGGTGGTGGATTGCAGGAGAGTGGCCGTAACCGACGGCGGGGGGAGGTTGTCGGCCACCTGCCCGTAGTTGACCCCAATGAACGACTGCGATGCTGCAAAATATTTATCAGTAAAAAAAAAAATCCCTTCCTTTTAACCTTTCCCAAAGCAAAAACTAAAATCCCTTCCTTTTAACCTTTCCCAAAGCAAAAAACTAAAACCTTTTGCATTCCTATTTACGTCACCAGCCGCAGATCCAGTTCCACAAGGCAGACATCGTTAATTAAACTCTCTGAAACTATCCTTTCTGTTATTTTCGAATCTTTTTCTACATCTCTGCAAAGCTTTGTCTACAAAATTCTAGCATTCCTTTTCCCTTTTTGCAAGATCAAAGGAGAGAAGGAATTGAATCTCTGGATTCAAAATCAATGGAGTACAAATAATGACAGCTCTGAAATCTATGGTATTCTCATTAAACTACAAGAACAACGATCAACAACAATATTAACATAAATCTACAGGAAGAGAGGGTACGGGGACTTACTTGCAGACGGTAAGGGGTGGAAGAGGGCAAAGATGAGGAGAAGAAGAAGCCGCTTCTCCATCAGCAGCAAGCAGAGAGACGAGACGCACAAGAAGAGGGTTACAAAGCAGCGACAGCAGCAGCTCCGATCTATTTGCAGTATCCCTCAACAGTTTGAACTTTCTATGAAGGAAAGAATAAAGGCAGAGTTAATTGGTAAAGTTAATGCCTGCTGCAACTTCTTAAGGTTTAAACGCACAGCTTTGTGTGACAGCAAAGATCGAGGCGAATCTAGCAGAAAATAACGATATTCCTCGGTGACAGTCAACTGATTTGAATATTGGAATAACATTTAGATATAATTCTACAGATAAATTGATTTGGGGGAACCTGTGTAGTAGTAGGTTGTAAAATATAACCCTCCTCCAAAAACTCAGCCAAAGACATTGACATGGTTTAAATTTGATACGAGCTTACAGGCGACGAACTAACTCATCTCCTCCAACAAGAGGAAAGACAACCCGATTTTATGCTATCGATGCATCGACTTGGGAAGACGGAAAAGGCAGAGATAAGTTTTAAAATTAATCGTTTTCTTTGTCTATTTAAGTGGAAAACAAATAATATCTAAAGAAATACAATTTAGAGCTTCGTATAATGGTTCCTTCCATAAGTGAGGGAGAAAAAAAAAAGAAGAAGAAATGTATTAAAGGCGAACAGATTTAACCTTATAATTCTTTCGAATGTAAAATCACAGGATTAATTATCATTTTCCTTTTGATTGATTAAGCCCTTCAAAAAAAGTTCTATAATTTATTAGATTACAAACAGCAAAAACAATATTCTGAGGCAATAATGGATTCGTTGATGCGTGAAGATCAGGCCCCGAAAATTTTGAACCTCCAGTTCGCACAATGGTGGGCCAATTAGGCTCAATAATTCAAAAAAAAATGAAAAGAATAGCACGCCAAACTGAAAGCAGCGTAATTCAATGCTGATGCTCTGTTTGCTCAAACGAGGCAATGGAGGAGCAAATCAGCACTAGAGTAGAAAAGCCATCTGTCGTTTACCAAGCATAAAATCACCTGAAGGATGAAAAACAAATTTCATATGGGAATACATTTTTTACTAAAATCTAATTCGATCAAAATCTGACAGAACTTTTCCAATTCTCTTATGAACCTCCTGTCTCTCATCGAGTTATCTTGTAATCCCTCATTAGTCCATGCGATCTTCGTGCGTCCATCCGCCACCCGCTGCCTGTCATGTGAGCACTCACAACGCTCGCTCGTTGCGCTCACTTCTCCACGAACTAGAAAGAAGATAAACAAATAAAATGAGACAAGTGGAATTGCATGCCTCTGCAAACTATTCAGGTATTAAACACTAGATTATAGACTGGTTTATAGTGCATGAACTTGGATAAGTTTGCAAACAATTATGGATAATGCACACTGAGCTGTGAAGAAAGTGAAAGGATGTAAGAGGCTAATGTGTCTAGCATTAAAAATCACTAAACAAAGGTGAAAACAATCCGGCGTCTTCAAAAGTAACTTGCATGTCAGGCAACAATCTCAGATCAATATGATGCTCGAGTTCAGATAGGATAAATCGATGTTCTTCTTTCAGAATTCAATCAAATATAACCACACCAAATCCCAGCTACATCACTTAAGAATTAACATATTTAGGATGAAAACATCGAATGGAAGGCAGCACAGATATTCTATTATTTCTGATGAATCATTTATTCCATATCTATATACAGATATTAATAGCCAAAGGCCAAAAAGGAGGAATGAAGTTATCAAACTAGTGTGCCTTCCATTAAGTGATAAATAGGCAAGAAGATAAGGAAAGGAAGTTAACTGCAACTTCTCAAGAAAGAATAAATACCGATCAAAAGTATACATACAAGCTTTGGATGGAAAATTAGGCAAAGGTTTAAATGAACGTACAAATATTCCTGCAAGGCTCTAATTTCAACAGTCATTTTCAATTTGACAATAATGCTCAGATCAGCAAAAAGGAAGCTTGTTGACATTATCTACCTTCTAGAGAGATCAATAACGTTGTGACTCGATATGATGTATAGGCAAGCTACTGTAGCAACCAAAGCAACTTCTGTAATGATAAATAATAGAACTCGATCTGAGTAGCTTTGGTCCTACAAATATCTGATCCCACAAAGTAGGCATATCTCTAAATTATAGACCAGGGCAGGACTAGATGTAACTACACCTAGTCCTTACTTAAGGTTGGTATGCAGATTGATTGTTATACCAAATCTTTTTGACCCACTTCTCACTGTCCAAAAAGTAAAGCATCAAAAGCAATGAGGAGTTGAATTTGGTTGGTCAAATGGTTGAAATGTTGATTTCTACAATTTGTTTGAGTATTTTTTTTAGAGTGCAAATTACAATAACTGCAAACAATATCGTTCTGTGTGAATTAAATTATTTTACTATTATTATTTAGTATAGATTTTGATCCCAGCAATCATATCGATCGAATATGACCAATACTTTTGATTTTTAATAGCTGATATTGATCCTGATCTTGATTCTGCTATATCTAGCTCTAATTGAATGTTTTTTAAAAATTGTAGTTTTCAGTTGTTGCAGCCTTCGTGATCCTGCAAGGAGGTGGAATAGAACTTGTGAAAACATATACATTTTCTTCTTGGGATTTAATTTTTTTTAATTACCTGGTTAGTCATGATATTCTTTTCTCTCTCTCTTTTTCCCTTCAGACTTTGCCCAATTAATCTTGGACGCGGGTGGCCTTTCCCCTTCCTTCGTCCACCAAATAAATGCAGAGCGCAGTTTATTCTCACTTATAGTCCAAACCTTAAAAAAAGCTGTCCTTCCAAGGGTTCAATTTCGATATTTCAAGAGCTGTTCTCAAAGGGTCTTAAACTTGAATGCTTTAGTACTGTATATAATTTTACCATTGCGCAATGGTGGTAGAGACATTAGTCATGATATTCTTGATTCTTCTTCATAGTAAATATAGATGTAGTTACTTTAAATAATAGGAATCTCTTATCTCTGCAATCTAATCCATAAGGAAACTGTTTTCTTTTTCCTTCTGAATTTCACTTCATCTTGTCTTTATACAAGAGGAGTGCATACCATCTCTTTTTGTTGGAGAGTGATCACCGCTCCACAATCATTATTCATTCCTTCGGAATGACGTCTCAGTTCTGAAATGTCAAAACTTAGAGAAGCAAGTTCTTCTTGCAGGCACCAATCATCTAATACAAACTAATTTCCAATAATAATCTTCATCCTGGATGGCACTATTTATCTAGATGTTCATTATTAATCACCTATGTTGTCAGAGAACTTTTCTTCATTTTTATATGTATATTATCATGTCTTATTAATCTCTTCTAATAAAGGTTATATTCTTAATCACTTTCCATAAGAGCATCGTTTTAAATTCTTTTAAAGAACATTAACATCAAGATTAACAAAAAAAAATTTAAATGTCCATCGTGTTTAAGTCCTTTGTCTATCAGCCATCTTCACCTCTCCCTTTTGGTCCATCACATCCAAACCCAATCTCTAGTATTACACTAGGTCACAAATGCTATTTGCATATTTATGAAAGTAAAAAAAAAAAAAAAAATAAAAGGATCATCATCCACCAGATGTTAGTGAGAGTATACTAACATGAGTAGACATAGAAATTATAAAGGACAACAAATGTTTATTTTGCTAAAGTCAAACGCTAATTAAGTTGAAGCAGTTAGAAAAATATCAACATGCAAGTTCTCAACTTTCTCCTATGAGTGTGGTGCTGAATGTGTCAAAGTAAAAGTTCTCTAAACCAAACAAGCAAAAGATACAATTAGGTAGCTTTGCACTTCAACATCATTGCAAGCACGAAGTCATCAGATTCACCGTCACATCTCCGAACTATGTTAGTAAATAAAGAAGGCGTTTGGGAATGAGCATCTACCGACCAAAATGCGACCCCTTGTTGGCGCTTCACGGGAGTGGGTCGCCGCACCGGCCTCTCTTTCTTGTCGGGACCATCGAACAACGAGATCGACGAGAGGAAGCTTCCAAAAGAAAGACGTCAAGGCTTAGCCAGCATTCGAATCGGCGGAAAAACAACTAGGGCAAGCGAGCATGTTTTGATTTGGGGCAGGCTCAGTAGGGATTTGGTTAGAAGCAGACTCGGGATTTAGAATATTGTCCGTCATTCCTACGGATGTATGTTTTTTTAGCAGAATGCAAATTCTCTCGAGAGGAAATTATTAGCGATGAGCCATGGACAAAACTGCCGCAAAAGGTATTCATGTCCACGTCTCTAGCCTCATCTGCGTTTCTTCTTCGTATTTTGCGCTCCGCTTTATCTGATTCTGTAGTAGGCACACCACTAGCACCTAACCCTATTCTTAACCAGTAATCGATATTAAAAGACCGGTTTTTTTTTTAAATTTTGCTCTCAAATTGATCTGGCTATAAGGACCCGTAAAACCTTTGCAGGTTTAATAAAGGCCCTTCATTTCTTCGAGGAGCAGAAACACTCAAAAAGGAGGAAAACAAAACTGCAAAAGCTGGCCTCACGTGGGGAATTTTTTTAAAATAGGTATGAGTAGAAAATTTATTACTAATATATATATATAGAGTTCTGTTAGTCTGAGCATCTCAATCTGCGTGCACATGAGCTCCACGCCCGTGCCACTGTCGCCACGTCCGTGCCGCCTCTTGCCGCCACCATTCGTCACCGGAATTCGGCGTCATCAGAGCAAACTATAACACATTGGGTAGGTGAACCCTATGGGGATCG
>JBAMHZ010000059.1:244715-256600 GCA_037177395.1 Alpinia galanga | reverse complement strand
AAATTTAGAAGAAATCACCAATTGAGAAATCCAAGGGCACCCTTGTCGAAGAACAAACTCTTCTTCTCAAAGGGCCCACACCATTCTCATTTAATTTCCTCAAACATCTTAAATCTTTTACAACCTAATTCTAAATGAGGAAATATTAGGTTCCAAATAAATAAAAGACCACTTACTAAGAATTCTTAATCATGGTGTTTAGGGTTGCAAGTCAATTACAATAACAACAATCAAACCTTATCCTGCTATATAGAGTTGGCTATATAAATTCTTCTATATCGTTGGGCTCTATCCTCTATTATATTATCACATCTATTTAAATAAATTTTATCATTTTATCATTGCTAACCAAATCTTCTTTGGTTTTTTTTCTCGTTTAATGTATATATTTGTCATAATTTCATACCGCCTAACTAGAGTTGTAATATACTGCAATTAAATAATATTCAAATAAGAAGTATTAATTAAGAAATTATCTTATAGAATTTTTTTAGAATTTTTAAAAAAAATTCGGGATTTAAACGGACTTTGTATGACGATTTATAGAGATAAATTAAAGATGCTTTGAAAAAGTCTGTGTTAATTATCACTTTAGTGAAGAGTTAATTGATTAATTAACCAAAGATTACCAAAGGTTTGATTATTAAAACACAAGTTATAAATTTATAAACCTAATCTACTCGTCTCATTTACCCGATTCATCCCTCATTTCTCCCGATCCTGTGCTTTCTTCTTCTCTTCTTCATCGTCGCCACACCACATCCAATGCCGACTCATCTCCTCCTCCGATCGTGTGATGTCGCCTCTTCGATCGCCAGCCGTCGGCTATCCTCTTCTCCTTCTTCGCTCAATCCGAAGCCGACCATCATTCTTCCCTCTCTGCTGATGCCGAGCACTAGCTACCGTCGCCTTGTAGATCTGTCACCCTCTCCTACCCTCCTGTTCTCAGCAATAGCAAAGCGCTGCTGATCGATTGATGTTATTATGACTTACATATGCCAGCAGCTATTTGGGTCTTGTATCAGTATTGTATCTTGAATTGTCACAAGGGGTACTATTCAATTAGTGGACAAATTATACTCTTGGGGCGTGACAAGTCCTCCGATCTCAAATCCCGGAAGCTCCCCCACAGTGACATCACCCACCTTAAACTTGAGTCCCTCGAGCTGACCTCCTTATTATTCGACCGGGGCAGTTCATAAGTCCCCCGGCCGAATCTCTTTCTTATTCGACTCAATCGGTCGAGGCAATTTTTAAGCCCTTGAGTCCGCACAACGCCCATATTTTCTTATGGTGGTGGATGAGAAGAGTAGGATATAAGGTAAAATTCACATTGGAAGAACGACAGAGCATTTGACTGAGGCAATTCGTAAGCTCTCGAGTCGGTTTTCTTATTCAGTTCGGTCGTCCAAGGTCATTCGTAAGCCCTCTACACCGATCGCAGCTTGACATTTCCTCTGTAGTGATAAATGAGAGGAGTAGGGTTTAAGGTAGCATTCACATTTGAAGAATGATGGAGCATTTGGCTGAGACAGTTCGTAAGCCCTCGAGTCAATTTTCTTATTCAGCTTGGTCGTCCGAGTTCATTTGTAAGCCCTCGACGTCGGTCGCAGCTTGACATTCCCCCTGCGATTGTGGATGAGAGGAGTATGATTTTAAGGTAGAATTTATATTGGAAGAATAGTGGAACATTTTGCTTAGGCAGTTCATAAGCCCTCTAGTCGGTTTTCTTATTCAGCTAGGTAGTCCAAGGTCATTTGTAAATCCTCAGCGTCGGTCGTAACTTGATATTCCCCCTATGGTGGTGGATGGAAGGAGTAGGGTTTAAGGTAGAATTCATATTGAAAGAACGACAGAGCATTTGGCTGAGACAGTTTGTAAGCCCTCGAGTCGATTTTTGTATTCAGCTCGGTCGTCCGAGGCTATTCATAAACCCTCGGTACCGGTCACAACTTGATATTCTCCTTGCGGTGGTAGATGAGAGGAGTAAGGTTTAAGGTAGAATTCACATTGGAAGAATAACAGAGCATTTGGTTGAGATAGTTCGTAATCCCTCGAGTCGATTTTCTTATTCAGCTCGGTCGTCCGAGGCTATTCGTAAACCCTCGGTACCGGTCGCAGCTTGATATTTTTCCTACGGTGGTGGATGAGAAAAGTAGGGTTTAAGATAGAATCACCATTAAAAGAACGAGGAAGTATTTATCATGGTCAGCTGAGGTAGATTGTAAGTCCTCATACCGACCTTCTTTCTATTCGACCGAGACAGATAGTAATCTCTCATGCCGATTTTCTATTTTTTCAATCGAGGTCATTCGTAAGTCCTGTTATCTTATTATATTCAATTGAGACATATCATAAGCCTTCATACAGACATTCTTTTTATTCGGTCGAGACATATAGTAAACTCTTGTGCTGATTTTCTATTTTTTCGATCGAGGTCATTCGTAAATTCTCGAATATGTTATCTTATTATATTCGGCTGAGACAAATCGTAAGCACTTGTGCCGATTTTTTTTATATTCGGCCAAGGTAGATCGTAAGTACTCGGGTCGACTTTCTTTATATTTGGTTAAGACATATCGTAAGCTTTCATACTAACCTTCTTTACTATTCAACTGAGGCAATTTATAAGTTATCGAGCAATAACTGCATGGTTGGCTAATCTATTTAAAGTGTATGATGCTCGGGGTGTATTGATGATGTACTAGAAAATGATGGATTTAACTTGTGCCATTAGGACTGCCTTAAAGTTGGGATTACTTAAGTTCAGGACTCAAATTCATGGCTATGTAATAAACAAGAATATTGAAGTGGATGATCACCTCCTGAGCTGCTTGATTGACATGTACACTATTTGGTCAATGGCCATTTGTGCTGGCAATTGTTCGATCAAATGTTTATTAAAAATGTAGTGCTATATACTACGATGATATCAGCCTATGGAAAACAAGGTGAGGGGCACAATTCACTTCAGCTTTTCAATGACATGAGAGTAGCTGGTGTTCTAATAGGCTCTGTTGCATTTACTGTGATCCTCTCGGCTTGTAGCTCATCTGGGTTGTTACTTGATGGGTTGAAATGTTTTAATTTTATGGTTACGGGATACAAACTTAAACCAAGGGAAGAACACGATGCTTGTATCAGGGGCTTACTAACAGAGAGTGGAAAGCCGGAGCATGCACATGTGGTAGCATATGAACTTGAAAGATGTCGGAGACATTTGGGAGGCTTATTTGGGGGCGCGCGTGGAGTTCCATGTCGAGATCTGTTCCCAAAATGCATTAGCTGGTCTAACTGTAGATGGATATCTAATCATCTAAATAAACATTTTGATGGGATGAAGGTGGATTCGATAGGGAGCTCTCGTGTATTTTTGATAGTACAGAGACTATAGAGGAAAGAATTCTTTTTTCTTTTTCTCTATCAATTTTTACTCCATTAAATATTTTTTTCTTCTTTGTAATTATATATTATTTTTATACTTTACTTTATTCATCTTCTTTTTTTTATTTAAACATCGGAGGATAGTATCCAGAAATCTCAATAGCGGTTGTTTGACGTGTGTTAATTTTAACAGAGATTTATTACCACAATTGGAGAGAATCTATCCACAATTATACAGAATTAGTAAAGAAAAATCTAAACCTTATCATTGATAATGTAATAGTCAGTGCTGGGGTTAATTAAATTCTTATTCTCCATACTGGTAGATGCATGCTGTGGGCTGATTGGGTTAGCAAATATATGGAATTGTGAGCTCGGAATGCTATTACTATTGTGTAAAAGGTGATTCGTTCGCCCTCAGTACTCCTGTCAACTGGTCCCATAGCCAACACTGAGGAGGTAAATCACGAGGAACACTTTATACCCAACCAAAAACTAATACAGCAGGAGGATAGACACTCTAAAATACTATTACTAATATGATGGTCATTGTGAAGTCAACTATCAGAATGATACATGGGAGGCTTCGAAAAGCTACAGCTTGCAATTGAATGTCGAGAAAGATTCCAAGCATATCACTTTAATTTGCACCTAAAATCAAAGAGATATGATCCATTAACTCAAAAGAAGGATATTTTACTAATAATTTTTTATTCTAATATCGAAGTGAATTAGATGAGAATAGTTTTCTTCACAGTTAACATTTATTTTTAATTTGGACATGATTATGGTCTTATATATATCCTAAAGAGGAGGATGACAGTAAAATGGCTTTAGCATAGTGTTAAACAGAGATATATTTTTCTCCTGTAATCAAATTGATAATGTGCCTCGAATTTTTAAACGCAAAATATTTCTAATTAGTTTCCCGCATAATAAATAGTGTCTGCAATTAAATCACAGCAATCTATACGGGATCTTTTACAGGAGAAGACTCAGTGCTGCCTACACAGTAGAGCAGATTTAATACATTTGTGGAAGCCTCATGTTTACAATTTACAATCCCAGTGCACCGAGTGGGGTCTTGCCCTGTCCGGCCTCGAAGTAGAAGATGAGCATGGCGAGCATGGCGATCCTGGCGTGCTTGATCTCGGCCAGCTTGAGCCGCTCAAGCTTATCGAAGTCGGGTACGTACACGCCGTCCTTGATGGTGCCGGCCAAGCCGAGGGGATCGAAGAACTTGCCTCCAGGGTATCCCTGTTCGCCGGTGGCATTGGCGAAGTTATCGGCGGTGCGCGACCACGGCGTGGCCCACTCCACGGACTGCGAGTCCGGGTTGAAGAAGTCGACCCACCGCTTGGACTCGACCCATCCCATGAGGATGAGCTGCGTGCCGAGGAGCGAACCGAAGGAGAAGGGCGCGATGGCGCCCGGGTCTGCGCCAGCCTCAAACCACGGTACGCCGCTCCACGCCTGCCCCACGAAAATGCCCACTACCGCCGACATGGCCCACCGCCCGTGGATCAGCTCCGCCTCTCTGTACCACTTCAGGAACGCCGGGTCCTTCCCCAGCCCCAGCGGGTCGAATCCATAGTCGCCCGGCAACCTGCACTCATCGTATGGTAGAAATTAATCAAGACGCTGGTTAATCCCCATTTCTTGATGATGAAGATGATAGTGAAAGGGAAAAACATACGAGCCATCAAGCCACTCCGGGTCGATGAAGTTGCCGCCGCCTCTGACGCCGGGGAGCCAGGACTTCTTAGGGGCGGCCGCGACGACGATGAGCCGACGAGACGCAGCCGCGGAGGACCTCCCGCCGATGGTGGCATTGACAAGAGTCCGGGAGCCGGAGAGGAAGGGGGTGGAGAGACCTTGAAGGACTACTGCGGCAGAGGTGGAGGCCACGGCCATGGCCATTGCTGATGCTGATGTAGCTTTGGCTAATTGGTTGGTTGAATTTGGGAGCATAGGTACGATGCGAGGTGTATTAGCGAGCGGAGATGGATGACTAGGATGCACCAAATCTAAGGGAGATCCGGGATTGAAAAGAGGATAGATTGCTCACCAATGAGGAACTTCAGAAGGAGCTCTCCATCTGCTGACACATATATTTTCCTCACACGTGGATATCGGCCCCTAGTTTTATATTGATATGTGTTTTGGCCTCGCATGTACTCTTGATTTCTTTTAAAAAAAATTTATATGTACATTTTAAAAAAATATAAAGCAAATAGCTTATTTTTTATTTTTTATTTATTACCATAGAAAATAATAAAATTATTATTTTTCTTGTTCCACTTCGATCTCCTCTCGATACATCATAGGGGTTTCCACCAACTTAGCGAGATCAACTTCAATCCTCTTATGATCTATAAATGGAATTTATTTGATACTTATTTACTCCGCTAGATTGAGCTTTACTTAGATCCCCATGGATCACTGGAACAAGCTTTGACTGCCCAGCGGTTGAAACTAATTGGTCCACAGGTCAATGTCATGCATAATTGTTGCAGTTAACGGATAAAAATATTCAGGTGAATTAAGCAGTTTCTTTTATTTAAAAAAATTATTAACCTTATTACATGTCCCAAAACATACATATATATTAATAGTCAACTCACCGTATTGATGTCTCAGATATAATCCATCTATCCACCTGAATTATACTGCAATCCGCTTGTAGCATGTATAGTTCCATATATAATTACAAAACAAAATTTTTCATGTTTATAGGATATATGAATTGAAACTGAAAGTTACTGGAAATCATATCTAGCTAAGTTACTAGATAGCTCTTAGCTTATTCATTCAGCTGTAAATTATTAATTATTCTCATCAAAATCATTCAAAAACAAAAACGTTGTTGTTGTGCGTCTTTTTTTTTTTTTTTTTTTTTTGCAATTTCAGAATTTTTCACAAGCACCCATCTCCTTGCTCGTCGCTCGTCTCCTCGACCTCCCCTTCAGTTCCTGGACCTGCTCCATCCACACCTCCCTCGGAAACAGCACTCTCCTCTTCTCTTGCTCCCTATCCGCTGCTAAATCCAGCAGCCCCAACTGGTGGTCGTACTTCTCCCGCAGCACGGGGTTGGACAGCACCTCGTACGCCTTCTTAATCTCAATGAATCGCCTCGTCGCCTCCTCCTTCACCGTCAGTGGGCAGACGTCCGGGTGGTGGCGCCGTGCCATACTCCGGTAGGCTCTCTTGATCGCCTCGACTCCGTCGACGTTCTCCGGCTCGAGCGCCAGCACTTGGTACAAGTTCTTGCTCGCTCTGCATGCCGTGGGCAATCTCGCTTTCATATTTGGTGCCATCAGATTGCCATAAAGCAGAGCGCTGGTGGCCATGGTAGTGAAGCACAGAGCTCAGTGACCGCTCGTTGAACGCAACACTCAACACTGGGCAGAAAAAGGTGCCTTTTAAAGATAATTGTAAAGTATATATCACTGATTTCCAAATGTCAGTCGACGAGCAGCTTGGTTTTTGTCTGTCGTCACTGTCCCTGCACTGTTTTACCAGATGGCGTCTGAAATGATTTCTCGTCTAAATTCCTTTTTGGAATGGTACTGCAGAAATTTAAACCTTTAATTTTAATGCATATTTAAAGTAAATTATTTTGATCATCTCATTCGTGTCCACGCGATGAGATTGGAAAAAATGTTACAAAGTAAAAAATTAAAAAAAAATTTGAATAATTCAACAGAAAATATAAAGTAAAATTTAATTTTATCTTTTTGAATTTTCATCCTATCGCACATTTATAAATAATTCAAATTAGTTAGTATTAATAGAGACGTGAATATTTTGTTTTTATTTTGTAAATTATAGAGGATAAGATATAATATTAATTCAATTAGAGAAACAAGATGAAAAAAAAAACTAATCACGAGGAGGAAAATAATTTTTTTAGATTTTTTTATACATACCAAAAGCTCAGGAAAGAAAGTTCCTGGCCCTTTACTAAAATACTAGTTTATTAGCTACTACACTTATTTTGTCTTCCATCACCTAAATCAGCTGTGTTCTTAATTGTGAAAATGGATGGGGACAATGGCCGGCCATTGTGCCATAACGGAGATGATGTCATTCAATATCTTCACGTGTATTATTTACACAGTAGAAGACGCAAATCTAATCTTCATTCTTTTGTTTAAGGATATTGTTATCCATTTGTCTGGATATCTACGAAGAGGAAGAGTCAATTGTTTATATGGAGCCATGAAGAAGCTTTTTACAAACTAGCTAGACCCATAACAATGCCATGGAGAAGTCGACCACCTGCCACCATTTGTACGTGGGTTGGTGGCACTTGGCATTGAACAGCAAACTCATAATTTTCAATCAACTAAAACAATAAAAGTTTTTTTTTTTAAAAAAAATTAATAGAGAGGCCGGTTGTCCACTTAGTCGTGTCCAGTTAATATGAACTAAACAATAATTGAATGAGAGAAAATGAACTGTCTGAACATCCTCACATCACAATAAATTTCATCACCTTTTGTCTTAATTGTTGGTATGTCTACGGTAATGGATGCAGTTAACATAGTTGACTCCATGTTAATGATAGTTGCACATGCGTTGTGAAGCCAAGGTTCGATGGCTGTGAAGAGGAAGAGAAATAAGATAAGGATTCGGAGAAATCTGAGAAAGAAAAGGACATCCAAGGCTCTGTCAAGATTTGATTTGTGAATCAAGAAAAACTTTCTGATTATGTACTATAATTGCTTTTTAGATAGCGAGATCATTTTTAAGGAACAGATCGAAGCACAGATCCAGATCGACAAACTCACTATAAGTTGTTTATAGTTCATATATGATTTGAAGAATCTAATTCATACTATGAATAATCTACATTTACTCTATATTTAGAACCCTAAATCTCGAATAATGCTTGAGAAAATATTACAAACGAAATGATATTTATTTGGCATGAATTCAAGATTATTATATGAAATGTATTTAGTGATTATAAATTACTTAAATATGAAGAAGAAAAAAAGATGCAGATAAATTAAAGGAAAATACTAAGTCTGTAATCAATTAGAATAATAAAAACATATTTTTCCTATTTAAATAAGTGGACAATTCAAATGTTATACGATATAGATATAACGAATCTTATATCTTGTGCATCCGTCTCCTGCGCACTCATGTGCGAAAATGAAAAATACATATTAATTTCACCTCTTTGTGTGCACTGGGAGCTCAACATTGCAAAATTTCAGTCGGAATCTTACTACAGTGCGACTAAAATTCAGTGTAGTCCGACTAGACCATGTCCAGATTCTGACCGAAATCTGATAGGAATTCGGCCGTGGTCCGGCCTGATCTAGCATAGCGGTCATACTTCGATCAGATTCTGATTGAATTTCATCTGTAATCTAGCAGGAGGGATGACATCAATGATCTTGACGAGTTTAAGGGCTGGGCTATAGTACTCATCATCTCTGATGATGCATGACGAAAGCACTGTGCAATCCAGTGGATCGAATGGTCAAGAATGCATTGTGCATAAGGTGCGCAGGATAAATTATGAATGGTAACATTCCTCATAGATATAATCATAATTTAATTTAATTAATATATTATTAATGGATGGTAAATATAAGAACTAAAACCATAAATGAAGCTAAATATACTAATCCAGTTCGAGATCAATGAATGAGATGACTTAATAGAGTACTCATAATTGAGCACTTTTGATCGGCTGAGTAAGAATCAATTTGGTCTTCGATGCAATGATCTAGTCAAATCGGCTTTCTTCTGTAGGTCTTCGTCAGGTCGACCTTTGACTGGTTTTAGGAGATTGATCTTTGTTGAGTCTTAGAAGGTCAATCGTCCATAGAATTTTGGGAGATCAGACTTGGATAGACTTAAAACCAAGTTAGAAGGGGACCGAGGAGGACTTTGGCATGACCCCTTTGATGCTTAAGTCAGAAAGTCAAGAAGAATGAAGAAAATAGAAAGAAACAGAGCAGAGAGTTAGAGAAATTAGTCTGTCTTTTTTTTTAACATCCTTCTTCCAATTACCTTTATATAGGGAGAGAAGAACGTGCCTTAATGGAAAGAAAACATGTCTTAATTGAGGGAAGACGTGGAGACGTGGCTTTATGGAAAGAAGACATGGAGATGTGGCTTTCTGGAGGGAAGACGTTGAGATGTGGCTTTCTGGAGGGAAAGCCAAGAGACGTGGAGACCTGACTGCTAAAATGAGCTCAGACACGACTTGGCATGACTTGGATGTACTTGAGTTGACTCATGTTTAATTTGATTGGAGTCAAGTTCTGCTTACTTTGACTTTCATTTCAGCTTGACTGTTAACTTGACATTGTCATGTGGTGGGATATATTTCTGTCATATCACAGGCATCCCTGACCTAGTCTAGTCAAAGGAAGTGTAAGTCCGACTGATTGGATTCATGTTGAGTCTTCACATTGGGAATCTGTGAGATAGTAGCAAGTTATGGCAAAATCTGAGATGATGTCTATCCATTAAATATGTGTCGGACTTCACACGCCAACTTGTGCACTAGCATGACCACTACAATTGCCGAGGTAAGCATGAGGGTCATGGGAGATCAAATTTGAAGATTTTCATAATCATGATTACTAATCTGACGGTCAAGCTTTTTAATCAAACGGCTGTAGATGTCCACTCGCTCTTTACTAGGGCATGCCAAGTTTAGGATACCATCTCACATTTATGCTATCTTCTACATTGTCCGCATTCTTTGTTATCTTCTTCTTTGATCGCATTCAGCCTTCTGCTTGTCTGAGCTTTCAGCTTTATCATTAACCTGTAAGTCTCCCTTCCTTGAATTTCATTTTCTTCTATCTTCCACCATGGTCGAGAGTTCTACCTTATGGTATGAAACCACTCACTTCTTTCACTAGGGATGATAGAGTAGCCATTAAGGCTCTTTGTGAAATCTCACGTGACCATCGAGTGTGAATTCCTCTACCGGAGGAATGCCCTCATCTGCCTCTAGCTTATGGGCTCACTACCTTTTTTCTCGGTGAGCTTACTAGTGGTATTAGGTTTCTTTTTCCATCCTTTTTTAGTGACCTTTCAAATTATTTTATTATTTCTCTTCAGTAATTAACTTCAAACTCCTTCCATTTGATATGTAGAATAGTAATAATCTTTTGCCTTTACCACATCCCTGGACTCCTGAGAACTTTTATTTCTTTTTTACCCCAAAAAAAGAGAACACAATTTTCTATTTCATTGTCTGACCTTCTATCATATTTTTGATGAAATTTCTGACTTCTCATAAATTCTAAAAATTAAGTACTTCTTTGTCCGACGTATCACTGTCTTTGAATAATCGATCTCCTGGCAAATGGACTTGCCCCTAGTGCCCAAGTTAGGTAACTTCAAGGAACTCATCTCTTTTCAAGAGTATTTTGATACCCTCATCGATCTTAATTTTGATATCAACCTTTTTCTTGAGGAGAGATTTCTCTTCTATTTCTGGTTGAGCCCCATAGAAGCCGAGCTGAGTGGTTCCTTGGGTAAGGAAAATTTAATCTTTCTTTATATGAAAATATGAGCTAACTATTTTTGTTTTCTTTTTACAACCAAAGTTATGTTTAGAACTTCTTATAATAAACACATGAAGTGGACCGGAGCTTGGCTCGTACCTTTGTCAGAAAATCCTAAGGATGTCTCTACTGTTGAACCAACCGAGTCGGTAGATCTGCCTCCTCCCTGGCCTTATCTAGTGTCAAAGGTACTACCTTGGGAAAATCAGAACATTACCAACCTCACAAACAAGGTTGACAAGAGACTCAATTAGTTGAATCGAGCTCTCCTCACCGATCAGCTAGCCCTAGCTCGGCGACACCTTCCACAAGCGCAGGTCCTTCGGAAATGCCTACAGGTCCTCTAAAAATGCCTACAGAGAGACCCCCCTCATCCCCAAAAATCAAGTTTCAATTCTTCCTCTCTTCTGGGGGTGTTACTTCTAGGCATAATATACTTTGACCGTTGTGAGTAGCTCCTTGCACAGGCATCTTATGCCATATCACAGAAATAGAGAAAGCCGAGCTGAAGGATAAGTCTATAGCAAACTTATGTGACTCAATGAACACAATTACTACAAGGGCATCCAAACCATTTCCTCCTTTATAATTATTGATAATTATTTTGAAAATACTGAATTTTTATTCTATTCACAGTTCCTTGCTCACCAAAGAGAATTAATAGCTTGCCTTCCACATCTATCCAGCACATACCGAGCGATGCGAGCTCAGGTCATTGAGTGTTTGGCTCAGCTCCAAAATAAAGAGAAGGAACAAGAGATAGTCCAGGCCGAATCAACTATCTACCAGACAAGAGATATAAGATATGAAGTCCAACTTGCTGAATCACAAGCCAAGCTCTAAGAATTAGATGAGCTTCGAGTGAAACTCCAAGAGTCAAAGCAAACCCAACAGACTTTAGAGGCTTAGGCAACTGAGGAGACAAAACGTCGAGAACTTCTGGTGGTCGAGGTG
>JBAMHZ010000059.1:231637-244615 GCA_037177395.1 Alpinia galanga | reverse complement strand
TGTTAGTATTCCTATAGTAATAGATGTAGTCACTATAGCCGACTTCACATTAATAGTGGCTGCGCATGAGTTGTACAAAAAAGGCTCGGTGGCTGTGCACATATTGTGCAGCCAAAGCTTTAATGTAAGGAGATGAAAGATCTTCGACAGTTTTATAGTCCAAGTTATAAAAGAACAAAGGAAGAGGAAGAAGGTAAAGGTTCTTAGAAATCTAAGAGAGGACATCCAAGGCTTTGTCAAGATTTGATTTGTGAAATAAGAAAAGTTTTTTGATTGTGTACTATAATTCTCTTTAGATAGTGAGATCATTTCCGAGGAATAGATCGAAGCACATATTAGATCGATAGTAAGTTGTTAACAATTCATATATAATTTGAAGAATCTAATTCATGCTACAGATAATCTAATCTTATTGGAGCACATCTCCAATCTTGCTATTATCAACACGTTGAAAAAAAAAAACAGATTTCCAGATCAGGAGATTCTCTTCCTTTGCATTGATCAAAATCGGTCATCAATGCATCATGAAGTTAATTTAAATATAACATGTTCCTCACAGTTTTATAATTGAGAGATTTCTTAACTACAAACTGCTGCAAATTAAATGATCGAGAGGCCAAAGAAGAGACCTCTTACAAAAATTACTTCTCTTTTATTTTGAGCATTATAAGCAAAGACAATGAAGCTCAAACACAGACAACAAGATACGTGGCTTGCCTTTTCATTTAGTTGAATCTGAGTGTTTGCTCCATGCACGGTTCAATATTGCTTCTGAAGGGGATGAAAGTGCTAATTGCAAAAGTGAATCTTTATCAATGCCTTCGAGCGGCTTAAGCAATGCAACAACCTCAGGTTGATCGAATTGGTAAATCCTCTAGATAGAGCATCTTCCAGAGCAAATGTTTCCTGTATGATCAGAAATAATTAGCAGAAACATACACAGCTCAAATTATGCTCTGAAACACTAAGTTCTCAAAAAGTAGCACAAAGTACGCCTGAAGTATGCCACATTTCTGTTTTTCTTAGTGGTTGATTATATATATATATATATATATACCTGAAAGGGATACAAGATTCAGGATGTTAGCATACCTATACATTCATGATAAATCTTGCTCATGTGTTTATCAGCAAATCAAAATATCATAGTTCTCTGTAATCCAGATTCAACGTGTTTGAAGTTAGAAATTGTTTTACACAGTCGTTGAATGAGAGTCATAGCAACAGGTAAATACGCTAATCTTTTTCACCAGTGTTTATTTTTTATTTATTTCCAAGGTTATTTAGAATCAAACTTACCGAGAGATGAAAAACCTAGACTGTCATTTCCCGAAGGTAATGTTATTCAAAGCAAAGCGGGACAGTAAAATTGAGTGAAGAGGACAAAAATGGGCCTTATGATCTCGAACAAACATGTATGGGCAAAGAATCTTTAGAGCAAAGGAATCATGCTTTAACAGTGTTAGGCTTTCCACATCATATCAGTAAGACTTTCACATACTGATGTTTAAAGCCACAATCAATTATATATCTTTTCTCTAAGTCGTTCGTATTTTGTTTATATGTGGCAGTATAGTCATCGTCAAATTGATTTATTCAGAATGGGGCTTCTTCTCAAATGTTGTCCTAGCCTTTATACATGCGCAGCAATTAATGCCTTTCAGCAGCAGGCAAAGACACACAGTGCTATGTCCAGAAACATGACACCCTTTCAATTTCAGATTTCCATAGATCAGGAGAAGGTCGATGCCAAAAAAGACAGCCAATGCTTTGTAGCATGCGGTTTGCTCTAGGGATGGGGGCATGATCCAGTGAATGACGACCCAACGCATGCAGCTCAATGCGTGGCCCAACCATGCCCATTGCATGACCAGTTTCAAATGATATCTCCATCTAGTTCGTTGAAGGCTAAATTGCTCGGGGGAAGTTCTTTTCCTCGCGAGGAGAGCTTAATTTTCATGTGCAAGGAGTCCGTGAGACGAGATATTGCTGCTGGTTTGTTCGTCCACGATGTTGGGAAAATAAGCGCAGTACGTGAGGATTGAGACGAGCGACTTTAACATGATCGAGCTTGGGTAAAACTACACTATCCCGCGGGGGACGCGGCTGCCACATCTACGATTTGAACCCAACAGCTCTTCCAGCTCCGATTTGAGTGACACCAACTTGCCAACTAAAGAGATGCATCATCCTCTCCCACTTTACAGTTTCGAAGAGCAGCATGACTTCGCAATGGACGCGGCTGCCACATCTACGTTCACGTAGTCACTCCTGTATGGGAGTCTTGGCAGAAAGAATCTTTCAATTTCTATGCGTATATATAATATTCAATAAATTATTATTTTCTTCTATTATCCACATACATAGTTTATTATTATTTTCTAGCCGCATTTAATTTTTTCCTCTCTTCAAATTATCGGATAAAATGGGACACAGCCTCAAAAATATATACTTGTATTTATTATTTATTTATTGAGGTGTTCTTATATTACTTTTTTTTTCTTTCAGGTTAAAAATAAGAAAGGGCTAAAGTGTTCGAAGGTCGTCCCTCGCTGGTGTCTCGTTCTCATCCCATCCCGTCAGTTTCTCTCGTCCTAATTGTATCGAGACATGGGCTCCGGGAGCAGTCGCCTGGCCTCTCGATCTCCGCGACACCGGTCGGAAGGCCGACCGAGAGTTGGAATTTCTGCTTTCCTCTGCGGCGGAGCCGCGGCAGCAGCGTCCTACTCCGACCCTCCTCAGGTCCTAAATCGATGATCGGGCTGAGACTTCAGCCCTTGTCTTTCGTTTTCTTCCGTTACGGTGCCTATTTACTGGGTAACGCCTTGTTTTCGTGTTTGGCGAAAGGTTGCTTGCTTTACGTGCTCTTTTCTTGTTCATTTTCAGATGATGTTTTTTTTTCTTCTTTAGCTCAAGTGATTTTCTGATTTTCGTAATGATGTGAAATTGGTAATCAATTTATGTAGTCCATGTAATGGATTAGCTCCTTAAAATTGGGCCTATCGTCGCGACGACGATGTTGTGATTTCGTCATGATTCTAGGTTCTTCAATCTTATTAAATAAGGTCTTCTATGGCATGTACGGTGATGAAATAGTACTGAATGATGAAAGCCTTTTAGATGTACTTGGATGAATACGAATTGGAGCATCTGATGACTGCTGTTTTCTTGGAAATGAAACGGAGGCTCTTGTGATTTACATTTTATCATCCAAGGAAGCACATTAGATTTCATATGCTATGTGGTGACACACAATATACTCCCAATATTCAGAGGACATGGGAATTTTCATGCAGTGATTAAAAGATCCTATAACTTTGTTAACCTTTTGATTTGACATTCTGTGCAATTTATCAATCCCATCTGAGAAAGAAAAGATATTTTTGATTTTCACCCAAATTTTAGTGTAGCTACAATAGAATGAATAATTCCTTAAGCTACAATCATCAAATTTTCAAACCAGCGAGCTGCAGCTTTGCTGACAACCTTCGACCATGCTAGGTTCCATGCCTACTCGCAGAGCACCTGATTCCTCTTCTGTTTGTCTGATAACTCCTCCCTCTTGTCAGATCTCTCAAACCCTACAGGTGATCACTTCTCAAAGCGCATCCCCTCATCCTAGATAAACAATTTTTGTCCGTATTGATGCCTTGAAGGCACCAACGCCTTTTGTCCGGGAGGAGCCAGCGCCAACGGTACCAAAAGGAAATTGATTTTTAAAAGTTGTAAGATTTCTAGGAGTTGTGGTAAGATCTGTTTAGGAGAATAATCCTTAAAGGAAGTTAGAAAGCTGTTAATTGTCTTATTTTGATATGTAGGAAAATTTTGGCATAAGTCTGAGTTAATTTGGTTCATTTCCTAGTTTATAATTTGATTTCTTTTTCTAATTTAGTTGAGCCATTTCAGGCATAGCATCATCTCTTTCCTTGATTGATTTTAGTTTATTTCCATCATGGGTTGGAATTTATTAAAGGATCGATTCCCCTCATGCAAATAACTGTTGCCTAATAATATTTGTTTCCGTGAGTTTTAGTTTATGTTAGTTTATTTCTCGGTTTTTGCCTAATGCTTTGGTTCCATTTTTGTGTTACATCGATTAAGTATCAAAGCTAGGTCTCTGAATTGATGTTGCCTATTAACTCTTAGAAATGTTACATTTTTTTATAAAAAAATTCCTTATTTGCATTAATTCTTTTTATGATTATGCATTGTTGTCATAGGTTGAACATAAACCAGCAGAGAAGTCAGTCATCCAAGCAGCACTCAGTGGTTCTCTAATACCTTCTAATATCCAGATCTCAGTCAAGGAATCATCTCTAAACTTTACCCAAGAAAACAGATCTTCTAGCTCCACCAGCGTTGACAATTTGTCTAGTCAAACCAATAGTGGTGCAAATTCTTCTAGCTCCACTAGCATTGACAATTTGTCTCATCAAACCAATAATGGTGCCAATTCAGATAACTTGGAGAACTCTTGTATGCAAATATTTCATTCTGGCAGGGTTTCTGATCTACCAAGTACCTCTATCCAACATGAGAGCACTGATACTGTATCCAACAAGGTTGCTAGTTGCACCAGTCGACATGGTTCCTTTAGTTTGCCAAGCTTCTCAAATAGCACAAATCAACTCCAACCTGGGGTTTTGAGTGCAAACGAGATTTTAGCTAGTCCTGAGTCTCTAAGTATCCCTACTACTGACACAGACCACGTTCCTACTCTTCCAAGTCTATCCACAACAACTTTTCCAGCTGAAGATTTGCTTGTTGCGTCTTCTTTCAGTTCAGATGCCCCAACATCAACAGGACCAAGTGAGGAGAGAACTGGAAGTGTCCTTCATGTTGATTTGGTCAGCCTCTCCTCTGATGTTTCCAGCGATCTTGGAGAGACAAGCAGTGGTGAATCACAAAGGCACACTAGAAGGCTTTTCTGGGATGCCTTCTCTAGACAGAGTTATAGAACTCTTGACTCGACGTCATTATTTTCATCTCCAGAAAATAGTGACCTAGGATATCAAGATAGGTGGCTACTAGACATTGATGATCATGCTTTTCGAGATAGGGATGATGCTGCTTCAATATACCTACGCCGTAGACGCCATGGTTTAAATGGAGTTTGTTGGCATTCAAGATCTGAGGTGATCCTTTTTCCCATCTATTTATTTTATTTCTCATATATTAATAATTTAAATTTCATATTGTAAATTTTTGTTAATCATGGTTCTTGACATTATACTAACTCCTTTATTTCCATGATACCGTGACCTCATGTTCGATTAAATTATTCTGACATCTGATTTTATGAGAATTACGTGAATGATATTGCTTATTTTTTTAAAAAAAAATTGTGGAGTATATTGTTTTTACTGTTCTGTATTTGCTATTTTACTTCTTTGGCAATAACATGCACATTTATCATGGATGATGCATATGCAATACATTATAATATTATCATTCAAACACTATCATATGATTTTTCTCTCACTCAAAATATCATTTGCTTTAGTCATGGCATGCAGATAAACTTGTGCTTATTAATGTTGCATTTAATTTGATACAGATAAGGGAGCGGCTTCGCTCTAGCTTAAGTAATAATGATGTACAAACATGTCCATCTGGTTTGCACCATGATGGAACATGCTCTTGCACACTGTTAGTGACTGAGGTGTCAAGCACTCGAGCCAGCATAACAAGAATTTTTGTGTTAGCTGAAGCCTTGTTTGAGGTGGGTATTTTTGTTATAAACGTTGGTGCTCATATCTGTTCAAAAAGCTAGCCCCATGTGTATTTTATTTTATTTTATTTTTGAAATCATTGTTAGTGGATTAACATGTGATATGGTTGAGTTCAGACATAGGGGTTGGCAAATCTACTGGTCAAACCAAAAGCTTGAAACAAAAGTGAGACTTTGAAACTTTGTTCAGTTGGTTTGACTTTCTTCTGCAATTGACAGTTATGGTTTAGTTTGAAGAGGATAAGAACTGACTGACCTCTTCTTCCGTTTACTTTGTTATGACAAGACTTTTGGAACTGACCAAACTATGTGTTTTCTTTGATAGAAATAGATCTCTACAAAACATTATGCTGATATTAGAATAATGAGTCCAATGTTGTAAAAATATTTTAGGATATAAGTTAATTAGTTTATACCACAAGAGATTTCCTCAATATTTTCATTTATTTTTTATATTTAACAATTTTTTATCGAAATCAGTTATATACATGTTGGTCAATGTTTTGATATTGAACAGATTCTGTTCAACTGAAAGGTCCCCATTTATGATGAAACGGCAAGTTTCCTTGATTATGTTTTAGCAGATAAGGTGCATATTCTTAGTCTGATAGCCCTTCTTTGCCGGTTATAGAAGCTGATATCATATCAGTGATGGTAAATTTTTATAGAGTCAAACATTAATGTAGTAGTTTTTATACTTCATAAAAATGGAGACTTGCATGATAATTCCACAATACTTAATTGCTTGTTGCAGGAATCTTCTGCAGCGGTGCTTGCATGCTTAGCTAATTCTATATGCTGAATGTTGCATTAACGATTTCTTTCTCTGGATCTGAAGAATACTTTTACAATATCTCTGAGAAAAAATAGAGCTACACTTTTGACTGAAAATAAGCAATTTAATACGATAGTGTTTGGTGAGATGGTCATGTGACTAATTTAAGGTTCGTAAACCATTATTGCTTTTGAACAAATTCTTTCCAATTTTGTCAGAACTGTTTCGGTGTGGTTTTAAATACTTAAGAAATTATTTTTAATGATTAATATTTTCTTCTCTGTTGCTTGTACTCATTTAAGAAGGGGAGCTTTGGCGCAACGGTAAAGTTGCTGCTTTGTGACTTAGAGGTCACGGGTTCAAATCCTGGAAATAGCCTCTTGCAAAAAAAAACAAGGTAAGACTGCGTACAATGGATCCTTCCCCGGGACCCCGTATGGTGAGAACTTCGTGCACCGAGCTGCCCTTTTTTGCTTGTACTCATTTAGACATTTGCTTCTTGTTTATTGTTTTCCCTTTTACTACACATCAATAAATAAATATTTAAAAAATTTCCTGCTTTTATAGAAAATACTGATTTCTTCATGGTTTGGTACACATGAAAAAGTAAGGGAATTACTTGAATGAAGTTTCTGACGATCAGATTCTTCAGTTTTTTGGTATGGTAAGGATAAGTTTACTAATAGTTTCCCAACAATAATCCATGATTCTTTTTGCCAAAAATTATTCTCAACCTCCGCTTATCAGTCAATGCTGGTCAAACTGAGTTCAATTCACTGGAATTTGCAGTTAAGCTAGTACTTCCTAGTCAAGTTTGAGAATTTCATTGTCTTTAAGCTCTTTTACCATATTTTTATGCTCAACCTATATTTGATCTCCAAGTAACTAACGGATAAAATACTATACTAATAAAAACAAAAAGAAAAAAAAAATGTGGTACAACTACAATAGTTAACTACTTCAGTGCCTTTTCTTTCATTGAATTTATATGCATGTGGATGTTATTACTGTTCAGGTATTGGATGAAATTCATCGCCAACGCGGATCACTTCCACGTTCATTTGTTTCGGTCACTGCTTCGGAATCTATTGTCAGCTCCTTGCCAACAAAGATTCACAAAAAAGTTGAAACTGCATTAAGCATTGATAATGTGGAACAGTAAGCTTCTTCACTTAAGTCAGGTTTCTTCCCAGATTATTCTTAGGAATTTGGCTGCTTTAAAACAAAATTAGGAATGAATAGCTTGTTGAACTGAATAAATATGTATAATCTTTTAGTCAAGTCATAACTATAAAATATCATTCAAATGTTTTGTTAGTAAAACTAGTCTTGCAAGGTCAAGTGTTCCATGAATTTTTGACCAATATGGTTTAAAGGTGGTTCTTTGGATGACAATAAAAAAGAATTTATTCCTGTTTCTCTCCAAATTAAACTAAAGTTTACCATTTCCATCAGAAAGTATACTCGTACAGAATAAAGCATGCCTCTCCAGAAACCCAAAAAATTGTTCCCTTTGGAATTTTAATTGCTGTTTTTTAATCCCTAATTGGACTGCTTTTAGTCAGTCACGTTTATTATGGAAATTCTCTTCCATTCAGATGCTACATTTGTCTGGCCGATTATGAGAATGGGGATGCCATAAGAATTCTTCCCTGTCGCCATGAATATCACATGATCTGTGTTGATAAGTGGCTGAAAGAGATTCATCGGTATATATATTTCCCTCTATTTGTGAATATGGCTTGTGTCCTTGTTTTAATATTTATCTTCTTTATTGGTGCTTGCAGGGTGTGCCCTCTGTGCCGTAGAGATGTCAGTGAAGGTGTTTCTCCGAACTCAGCCCCTGATCAGTGAAAATTCTCTTATTCAATGATAGGTATCAATATCCCAGGTACCTGTGACGCATTGAATAAGATGGTGAGAATTGTCCATGTCTTAGATAATAATAATTATCAAGATGGGTCTTTTCCACATGAAAAAGGGAAGGGATTTTTTTTTTTATGATAAAACTATAAAGTGATCGTTGTAAAATATGCCAATGCTGTAGGATATCTTGAAAGATTCTAGTCACATCTTTTCTGTTTCACAGTTTGTTCTTCTCGCCCATCATTGCTTCATTTCTTCTCATAAATCAGCATAATGATCATCCTTGTGTCTTCTCTGAAAAAAGAAAAGGAGAATATTTCTGGGATATGTTTGAAGGATATTCATTGAATCATCCTCTACAAGTTCATGCTTCAATACTCAACCTTGCTTAGCCGAATATTAAACATTTGTAGTCCCTCAACATATCAGAAAGAACTTGTATTCTCTGTCCTGTAATTGTGGCAACCAGAAACTTACCCGGTTGTTTTTATTTCTCACAGGGTTTTTTTTTTTTTAGGATTTAGAGTTTAGGGTTTTCGGGTTCCTGTAATTGTGGCAATCATAAACTTACCCGTTTGTTTTTATTCGCCACAAAGCTAATTTTCTGCATACATGGGATTGCGCTCTTCAGCACCACTTGGGATGCTTTACGCAAGTCCTCTGTAATCATTAGATCATTTAGGTGAAGTGCACTTGTTTCCAAATCTCTATAATAGCCTTTGGACTCCTTTTGCAATGGGATAAGCTTTTATTGCCGCCGTTGAGATGACACGACAAGATGTCTCCCCATTATTCCTTTGTGCTTGTCCAACTAATAATAATCAAAATTTTCAAGGAGAAGATATTATAGTATGCACTATTGTAGCACAAATTCAACATCGTTTGCAACTTCTTGTAAAAGACCTTTAGGTTCACTACTGAGGAACCTTCAAAATGTTTTCTATCGAAATTCTTGTTTGGCCGTCCTATCTCAATCTACAATACCAACTTTTTATTAATTAGTTATGGTCCGAGAGATCCTTCCATCCCTTATAGACTTTGTGTTCCTAAGAATCATCAAAGATATATGGAAGCTTTCTTAATTTTTTAAAATTATTTTCAACATTCTTTGAGCAATTATCCAAATGTTGATAAGAAATATCCAATCAGAGCTCTTAAATTCCAAAGGCAATGTCCAAGTTAAGATTCCTCTGGATCAAAATACGATTTTTGAAAGCAGCTTAATTTCTTTTACTCAAGTCTGTATGGGAAAATACCTTGATTGGCTATTTTAAAAAACAAAAAAAAAAATACAGCGTAAATCTTAATTTAATTTTATAAGTAAATTTTGTTAAAGACATGTTGAAATATAAAATTAATAATTTTAATTAGTCAAGCTAGTTGGTAAAACTGGCTAAAAAAGTTTTTAAAAATAGGAGATGAATGTCTATTTAATTTTATGAGGTTTTTTTTTATATAATTAAATAAATTAATTTATGCCTTTAAGTCGATCTTTATCTTCTTTTAAAAATAATAAATGTGAAAGTTTTTTATCTTAAAAAAAAATAAAAATTTGATTTTTTTTTACACCATTAAATTTACTTGAGGTGAATAACATCAAAAGATTAATGAAATAGGGGCGTGGACCATCTGTAGGAATTACAATCAGCAAAGTGTTTTCAAATTAAATTAGTATAACTGATATCTAGGGTTTTCTGATAATATTAAGGCTCTTGAAAATAGACAATTTTAGTGATGAAAAAAAAAAACTGCAAAATGAATAATTAGACCTTTGCCTGGTACCTTTATTTGTCCACTCACCTGACGTTTCTAGGACAAATAGAGACAGCCACAAAACTTAATTAGCAGCTGAAAGAATTGCCAACTGCTGCCTTTATAATCTTCTTGTTTGTTTCTAACATAATCATTAACTATTAGTTTGCTTAATTCTTTATCATCGAGCTTGTAAGATTCCTCAAAGAGACTACCAGTTCTTTTGCCCAATCATTGATTCTGTTACTCCTTTCATAACAGTGACCAATTAAGCATCTTAAAAATTCTTCAATTTCTTCACAATTTTCATCATCTATGCACAAGAGAGGTTGACTAGCATTTACTGAAAATTCTTTAACTCTCTGCTTGATTACTAAATTACACAACTAGTTAACTATCAAAAAGAGAAGATTGACGTCCGGCAACATGGACATTGAGAGTTGGTTTTCAGCCATGGCAGCACGCAGTCGCAGTGGAACCTGTGATCGCACAGCAAGTGAACCAGAACATCCCCTGCCTCGAAATCGTCCAAGCACACGGCGCAATCCGCTGGCTCAGATGCCTCCCACCCCAACTTGCTCCACTTAAACCTCCTCCAGCTCTTCTTTCTACAGAACACCTCCCTCTGTACACTACTGTCGATTAGATTCTTCAGTCCCAATTGTTCTTCCTGCTCCCTCACCTCCATGCTTCCTGAGCCACTTTGCCTGCAGTGAGGTATCGACTAAATTAATTATTCCACCTCATGAATGAGAATTGTGAGCATGATATTGTAGTTAGGTTGTACACCTTTGGGTCTTAAGTTTTGCATCCAATCTCTCCCTGGCCTCCCTGGCCACGTTTCCAAGTGCTTCGTGACTGCTTTCTTTGCTCAAGACACTACTCTGCTGGTGATTTAATAATTTGGGGGCCATGACCAAGTTTAATTAACTGAAAGGTTGATATACGGTTAAATTAACATTGTACCATGGAGGTTCTGCTGGGATGCTTCTCATGCGAGGTCGTGTAGAGACAAAAGGATGATCTCCTGGAGCCGTAGAAGGTTTCGGCGGAGTTGCCAAAGCGCCGGCGGCGGGCGCATTCGACGCCTGGGAGCATTCCGGCCATTGGAGGGAGGAAGTTGTTAGCTCGAGAATGGTGCAGCTGGGCACTCGGAGTTCAGGGCTTATAGTTGTCATGTAGATGCCATTATTTTTGTGATTGCTAAGTATTGTGGTAGAAGTTGAGTGGGGGCATATGATCGAACATCTGTCGATGGTGCCAACGAGGAAGGGATTATAAAAGGACGACGGAGGCGGATCGAAGAATGGTGTGGATGACGATGAAGGGCGGAGGAGCTGGACAAAACCGAGGGACTTTCGTCGAAGTTTCCCGGCACGAGAGCTACGTCCACTGTGACTAACATTTACATTGTGTCCAAAAATAATAAGAGAAGCATAACCATCACCCCCATTTTCACTTTCTATTTTCTTTGATTTCCACTCAGATTTCATCGTATTTTTTTTTTAAATAAGTTGTCTAGTTAATGGAATAATATTTTATAAGAAATTTAATTTCATATTTGAGAACAAAATAAGCTCTCTTTTTTTAATACGAATTCGGACTATAATTAATCTTATTATTAATTTCAGTCTGTGGGACTGGTTTTACTTTTCACCCTTCTAACATGTCTTCCCATGGTAATCTTTGTTTGAACAACATGCATTTTATATTTTCTATCCTTTGATATAACTTCAGGATGAGTTTCTTTTAGCCACAGTAGTAATTGATCTTTAACTTTTTATCCTATTAAAGTTAACATTAGATTAGACAGTTGTCTATGTCTCTATTAACAGTCCTCCGATGCATACTGCAAGATGAGAGTAAAAGAACTTTGAAGAAGAATGAATGAACAATACAATGATGAATATATGAATTATGATAGATTAACCCTCCTCTCTTCTTTCTTCTCCTCCTTTTTTATGATCGTTGCAAGGCGTCACGTTCCCATGATCACTCCTACAACACTTTCTGTTAGGTTATTGGAGGATAACTTATGCATAGGATGCCCACGTAAATCGCCAGATGGCAAGGAATGATGATGTTGTTAAACCATTAGGGGCATGACCCTTGTTTGAAATATTCTTATGAGGTGTTTCCTCTTAACTGTCAAAGAAGTTGTGTAGGCACGAATTCTAACAACTTATACTATGGCCCTCCTTGTGAAACATTAGAATTCTTCCTTCGTACAAAGCCATTTTATATCAACTCTATATTCTTCTCTTCTAATTGAACTGTTCTTCCTTGATTAAATATTTTTCTCCTTCTTGTAAAATTATTTCTCAACTTGGCATTTCTCTTCACCGGCCAAGTCGTTCCATATCAGTCCAGCAGTTCCTCCTTTTATTGAATTGTTCCCAACCAACTCGACATATCTTATCTTGAGTCAAATCATTCTATCCCGGCTCGACAGTTTCTTCTTTCGCCGAACTATTCCCAACCAGCTCAGTAAGTTTTATCTTAAGTCGAGCCGTTCTACTCTACCTCGATAATTTTTTCTCTCACAAGTTGTTCTTAACCACTTCGGCATGTTTTTTTTTTAGCTTAGTCATTCCACTTTGACTCAATAGTTTTTCTTCTTGTCGAGTTATTCCCAATCAACTCGATACATCTTTTCTTAAGCTGAATCATTCTACCCTATCTTGACAATTCTATCGGGTAACTAATAATCTTCGACTTAATTTCTTTAGTTTAAGATGCGAATACGACAGCATCACGAACCCACCTAAATGAGAAAGTGCCTAGCATTTTTGTTGGATAAGGCCCGAGGAAAACAAAAGCTTTTCCGATTAGCATTTATTTGTTTCATCATTGA
>JBAMHZ010000059.1:169779-183485 GCA_037177395.1 Alpinia galanga | reverse complement strand
TATGTCTTGATGGAAATTCTCACATTGGGAGGTATGCTGCCTCGGAGGCAACTCGAGAGACTTTAGAGGCATTGGGGCGTGATGATCGGGTTCTGAGGATCGAGACCGTCGAGTATATCTCGAGGGCTCGGGTTGAGATTTCATTCTTAATGGCTTTAATTCAGCTTCAAGTTGTAATGGTTCTAGTTTAGTCCCTGTCTGTATTACTGTTCCCTGACCACTTGCCGAATTTCATTTGTCAATTTATGACATTCTTGCGTAGAGTACCTATATATTTGTTGGAAAGCATAGAATCTCTTTGGCCCTCCCTAAGGTGGCCCTAGAACTTCTCACACCGTTTGAACTTTCTCCCTAATTCGGCCTTATGGGTACTTGGTGGTATGTGGCTCTCGAGTTTGAACTGGAAAAGGAACTCTTCTGCTTGGCTGAGTGAGGTTTGATTCGAAAGTATTCTCATCTATGGCTTTCTCAAACTCCTCCAAATAGATGTATCTCTCAGCTCGGCCAAGTAAGACTTCAAATTTGGCAAGCGGCTTCTTCATCAAAGATTTAGAGAAATCTCCCTTTGTCAACCCTTGAGAGAGAGAGTTGACGGGGGTTTATGCTGAAGCAGTGGGCACATCTATGGTGGCTCGATTGAACTGATGGATATAGCCTCTTAGAGACATATTTGTCAAGACATGAATAAGAACATATATATCGAAATGAGCATGTCTGCAGAGACATGAATAAAACATACCCGTTGAGATAGATATGTCTGCTGAGATTAGCATGTTTGTCGAGACATTAATAGAGTATAGTTGCCAAGATAGACATGTCTGCCGAGACGAGCATATCTGCCGAGACATGAATAGAGCATAGTCGCTGAGATAGACATGTCCGCCGAGATGAGTATGTTTGCCTAGACATGAATAGAGCATAGCCATTGAGATAGGTATGTTCGCCGAGATGAGCATGTCTATCGAGACATGAATAGAGCATAACCGCTGAGATAGGTATGTCCGTCTAGATGAGCATATCTGCCGATACATGAATAGAGCATAGCCGCTGAGATAGACATGTCTATCGAAATGAACATGTCAGTCGAGACATGAATAGAGCATAGTCATTGAGAGAGGCAAATGACTCTAGATTGAGTTCGTCTTTAGATCCTATCTTCCATTAGCTTGATGACTAGATCCGAAATATTTCTCTCCACACCAATCACGATGGTCCAAATTCTCTTTGTTATTTTAGTCGATGTAATTGCCTACTCTTGTGCTCATTTCGGATGATTAAGTGGGCAATAACTTTGAATTTTGGACATGCATAAATATTGGTTTTTTTTCCCGGGAAGATCATTGCGGATTTAGCTGTACTGAACCATTTGTGAACGTGAAAAAAAAAACTTATAAATTATATTCATTAATAAATTTTTTTATTAAATATATAAAAAAATATATTATAATATCAAGTTCGCCAACCCATCAAACAAATTTTTTTTAGCGGTGTGGATAGCTTCTTCCATTTTATCGCATAATTGCCGACATATATATATTACTAAATTCTCAGCCGAATAGAAATAACTGCGCTTTTTGACCAGTGTTCAATGTCCGTACTTGTCGGGGCAAATATGAGCATCTTGCCCATTTATAAAACAAGGGGCTTAATTTAATTTATAAAACATACGATAATATTTCCCATTTTAAAACTACTTTGTTAAATTTATTCATTCAATAAACGACGTGTGCTCTTTTTTCTATTAGGCCTTTAATGACACTAGGAAAAATATATATTAATTTAATGGACATGCAGCTTATTAATTATATTGTTTATATTTGCAGTAAACTAGGAGCCTGAAAAAGTTCAAATATATATGCAATTTAAATAGCGAGTTCATTACCAGTAATTTGATGCGCTGACTTTCTGACAAGAGACGGGGGAAGGATGCGGACAGAATTCAAAGAGCAAAATTTCTCTAACTTATTCGAATTCTTCGATACGCTAACTTAAATTATCAAGACTTTGTGCACAACATGATTAATATACGAACTGTATATGGTCTATTCTTCGCAATCAAGGTATTGAAAAGCCAATCGACTCCCTGATTTGTTCTGTGCTTCATCACAACTAATTAGCTTATCGAGATCAGATGCGCTAATTATGTATCTGGTTTCCTCCTCGGCTACTGCTCCACCATCGGTTTGCACCATCGACAATAATGCTCGTCGGCCGGCCACCGCTCTCCAAGGACGTTCCGGCCGTCAGTGGCCTATCCTGCAGTGCACCACCGAGAAAGCTCCCGTGAGAAAATCCGTCCAGTACCCGCCAAACTTGCGGGCTGATGATTACATACTATCATTCACACGTGGCTCTGAGGTCACCAACGCACTTTTCTAGCTCCTGAAAATTGCTTTCGATCTGTATAGTTAATTCGTCGGATGTACATTAGCGACAGTTGTAGTTGTTCACAGGTGGAAGAAGAGCACAAAGTTAGAAAATTAGATATGCTGAAGGAGAAAACTAGGAATTTGATATACGAGAAGAAGGAAGTAGAGGAACAGCTTCAACTCATCGACAACCTACAACAGCTCGGAGTGGCTTACCACTTCAAAGATGAGATTAAGAATGCTTTAGGTGGGTTTCATGCATCTTTCAATGACATAATGAACCTGCAGTTGAAGGATAATCTGCATGCCTCTGCTCTGCTCTTTAGGCTTCTCAGAGAAAATGGTTTCTCTGTTACCGATGGTAAGTAATATTCGACGAGCTTTCTTTTCTGGGCTAGCTAGTTCAGTTTTTATAGCGCCCCAGTTTGATAAACTGTAATTATCAGAAGTAGATTTATTTAGAAGATTCAAAAGCGAGAAAGGAGCTTCGGCTGGAGATACAGAAGGAATGCTGAGCTTATACGAGACATCTTATTACGCCAAGGAAGGTGAGGCGACACTGGATGAAGCCATGGACTTCACCAGTAAACACCTCATAAATCTCTTAGACAAGGGATCCATTAATGATCCTTGGCTAAGGGAACGAGTGGCGCATTCCTTGGAGCTTCCACTGAATTGGAGGTTCGAAAGATTACACACCAGGTGGTTCATCGAACACTTCTCTCGTAGTACAAATGAACACTCGAACCCTCTACTGTTTGATTTGGCCAAACTCGACTTCGACGCAGTGCAGGACATGCACAAGGATGAGCTCTATCAACTCTCAAGGTAATCAACATATATATATATATATATATAGATAGATAGATTCGGCCATGAGTAAGAATACGATTCTAACGCCCGTGGACGTATGCAACTTTAACTGGTCTTACTTAGATGGTGGACGGATCTTGGCCTCCCTCAACATCTGTCATTTTTCAGAGACAGATTGACGGCCAACTTTCTGTGGACGGTTGGCTGTGCCTTCGAGCCACAGTTTTGGAGGTACCGAGAGGTAGAAACAAAGTCCAATTGCTTCATCGCCATGCTCGATGACGTTTATGATGTCTACGGCACCATGGAGGAACTCGAACTTATCACAGATGCTATCGATAGGTGCAGGATATATAATTACTCTAATTAATTTACTGATCAATTACAGCAGCAGAGATATCGATGTTTATCCTGTTTAATTCTTTGCCCTTTTAATTATATCACTCACAGGTGGGATATTAACGCGATCGAAAAATTACCAGATTACTTGAAGCTGTGTTTTCTGGCAATTTTCAACACAGCAAATGACGCAGCCTACGCGCGCGATAACAAAAGAGAAGTGCTTGGACATACTTCCTTACCTAAAGCGAGCTGTAGTACCTATCATATGCGACAACACAATTAATCAATACTATTATTTTCATCATAAACTTGTCGGTAATGTGGTGCTCGCGTCGCGTGCAGTGGAGAGATCTATCCAATGCCTTCTTAGTGGAGGCTAAATGGTCCCATCGGAACTACACGCCCACGCTTCAAGAGTACTTGGACAACGCATGGATATCGGCATCAGCCCATGTGTTCCTCACTCATTCTTATTGCACGAGCCCATACTTAACCAAACAGCACTTGGAAAATTTCAACACTTATCCAAAGTTACTACAATACTCTGCTATGAATTTTCGACTCTATAATGATTTGGTACAATATACGTATATATATATATAGATACACACGCGTTCATTTGGATTAATTTATGACTTAAGATTATCTGCAGGTTGAATTGGAAAGAAGTGATTGTGGACTGGAAAGAATTCTGATGCAGGAGAAAGGTGTTTCAGATCAGGCTGAGGCTCGTGGGAAAGTGAAGAAAATGATCATGGACAATTGGAAAGCCATGAACGGAGATCGAGTTAATAACAGTACTTGTCGCTTTGAGGAAAACTTCAAGATTTGTGCGATCAATCTCGCTCGAACGGCCCAGTTCTTTTACAGAAATACAGATCGATACAGCGAGGCTGATGAAGAAACCAAGAATGCAGTGGCCTCCCTCTTGGTGGAACCCATCGAGCTCTAGACTTTGGAATTAGACAGAATAAATAATTATGGCAAACGTGTGTTTGTTCTCTGCACAGCTTTCTAAAATTTATTTAAAAAAGGCAAATTTTTAGAAACTTTCTGGACGAGTTTTATGGAAACATGCTGGACGCGTACCAATTTAAGCATGAAATAAATTGTTTAAGTTGATTAATCAATACATTTGGATAATTTAGTGTCTTATCAAAGTCAATAAAGTAGTATCGATCCTAGAAAGACTCGATGGCCCCCACTTTCCCGTGGTCTTCTGTTCCCACTTTTCTTTCCACGCTCTCGCCCAGTCCGTTTGTTTACTTTCCCCGTATTTATTTTATGCGTGGAACCGCAACTCAGTTCTCTCAGCTGTCCTATTGAGGGGAGTAAATCAAAATTAAGTAGGATCGGTGGTGACCCAGAATATTAAAATTAATCTCTGCCCATTTAACTGAGCTAGCCTGGAGCTTCCCGTATTTATTTATATATGCGAAGAAAAGGAGAGAGAGGAGGATTTGCCTTTCCGCTCTCCTTCATCCAATCCGATCTCTTCCTCCTTGCGGGCCTCGCGCGGTAGATGCAGCGTTGCGATCCGTATGGGAAACATTCCGACCGCCATCGCCTCGGCTGCCGCCGCCACCGCCGCCGCCATGGGCACCACAGCCCCAGCCAGCGCTCTCACTCGTTCTGGCAGTACTAGCAGGAGCGGCAGGCGTGGGACGAGGAGGAATGATGAAGAGCGAAGAGAAGCCAGTCGGAGAGGCGCATCGCTTCTGGAGGATCGGCTGCATGTCATCCCGGGTCGGATCTTCTCGAACGAGGGCAGGAGCTGCACGGCCTCCATCTACACGCAGCAGGGCCGCAAGGGCATAAACCAGGACGCCATGCTTCTGTGGGAAGTAAGAACCGAAAAGGCTGGATTTTTTTTCTTCTTTTTATTCTTGTTTGCGTAGTCGATGATGCTTAGTTTGACGCCCGGTTTCCTTGTTTGTGTACTTGTGTTCTATGCAGAACTTCGGTGGCAAAGGCGGCGTGCTCTGCGGTGTGTTCGACGGCCATGGACCTTACGGCCACCTCGTGGCTCGCAAGGTGAGGGACGCTCTCCCCCTCAAGCTCCTCCCCTTTCTCCCTTATCCCGGCGGTGGACGCCGCCGCCACCACTGTGTGAACCTGTCGTGTTGCGGCCTGGCGAGGAGAGACGATCCGCCGGTGCAAGATCCTCCCTTCTGCGTGGAGGAGCCGTCGCTCTCGGTTTGGAAGGAGGCCTTTGTGCAATCGTACAAGGCCATGGACAGGGAGCTCCGTTCTCGCTCCGCCCTCGACTGTTTTTGTAGCGGCAGCACAGCCGTGATCTTGTTCAAGCTGGTTTGCTTCTTGGAATGTTTATTAGCGCATGATTAAGATTTCTTCTTGTTTTTTATTGCCTCGTCACCGGGAATTTTGTTTCTGCGCACACGTACAGAATTCGAATCTTTTCATTGCAAATATTGGGGATTCCCGTGCGGTCTTGGGTTGCAAAGGTGACATCGCTGGTTCGATGGTTGCAGTGCAGTTAACGGTTGATCTGAAACCCGACCTTCCGAGTATGCACTAACTTGATCCTTTAGCCCTTCGTTTAATCATCAATTAATGACGGTTGTGTAAACTCACTGTATTTCTTGCAGGGGAAGCTGAGCGAATCAAGAAATGTAAAGGGAGAGTTTTTTCCCTGCAGGATGAACCGGAAGTGCCAAGGGTGTGGCTGCCTTTTGATGATGCTCCTGGTCTAGCGATGGCCAGGGCTTTTGGCGACTTCTGTTTGAGGGATTATGGAGTGATCTCAGTCCCGGAGTTCTTCCATTGGTCACTCACAGAGAAGGATCAATTTGTTGTTCTTGCTTCTGACGGCGTAAGTGATCTACTTCTTCCTCTCACTAGAGCTCCTTGATCTTTAGAATTCACAATTTCCAAACTGAGTATATTCAATGAACCAACTTCCTGGCATGATCGACGACACTGGAATAATTTATCCTTTCACAAATTTTTTCCTAGAAGCTTTGAACAATTGGTCCTTATTTTTCATATATTGGTTTATTGTTGATAAATGACAATATTCTAGTTTTTAGTTTGCAACTGGGAAATGTGAGTCTCTTTGTCATCATCGAATAATGAAAGTGAAAATTGTAGTACTGTAGCTCCTCGCATGTTATGGAACTTAGCTCTCTCATTATCTGAAAATTTTTTTGAGGGCAGCTAATGTGGCGGTTCCAAGTGTTTTTTTTAGCTCTCTCATTATCTCGAATATCATTTTAGTAGGTTAATCATCAATTTCAAATGTCAATTTTAGTCGAATGGTGCAGCATCTACCTTTCATCTCCCATTCATTACTTCGCTGCTGAGGACAAATCGCAAAACAGGGTCTTTTATCTGGAAACTATATGAAAAACTTGTGTAGGCACTAAACAGCAGCCTGGAGCTCCTGAGTCCCGAGTCCTGAGTCCTGACCACATTATTTACACACGGTGACCGTCATTATCTAATCTTGTATGGTAGTTTGGGTGACTAAGGCTGATATAACTCTGTTGGCGTTATACATGTTACTGTTTAATTGAGACACCCTACCAAGGATTATCCTCATTACAAAAGCAATGGCACAAAAGAGGACACTGGTGAAGAGGTTGAACATCCCATTCATGAGTTCAGCTGTCAGCTGTGACAGCTAAAGCAATGACATCTATAGCATGTTTCAGTGTATCTTTTTTGCCCGTTTGCTTAACTTTTGGCTGACCTGCTCTTTATTGTGGAAGAGATATAACGCCTTTGTCCAACTTTACTTTATTGCACAGCACATGCATCCTTCACCTTATGGTTAACACACCTTGAGTGGTTAGTGTGCATGATAATTAATACACATCTGATCGTGAGGGTGAGGCAGTGTTGTATAATTGATGCTGCAGGTCTGGGATGTACTCAGCAACGAAGATGTTGTTGAAATAGTCTCATCATCTCCAACTCGGTCATCAGCTGGAAAGGTCCTTGTTGAAGCTGCGGCTCGAGAATGGAAGCTCAAATATCCAACTTCAAAAATGGACGACTGTGCAGTGGTTTGCCTGTATTTGGACGGCAAGAAGGACATTCTTGTGCCTGAGTCTCTTGATAACAGCTCCCCATCGTTTGTTTATCCTGGCAACGATGATTCCAGAGTTGAAACCGATGAAGCACAAGGTCCTGAACCCACATTAGACCGGAACTTCACCGTCAGAAACACCAGGATAGTAGCTGCTCTGGAAGAACAAGGAACGGAATGTGTTACAGAGGATGAGAACTGGTCAGGCCTGGAAGGAGTGACTCGAGTTAACTCAATCGTCCAGCTTCCAAGATTTACAGATGATAAAAATGAACAGTGAAGCCTGCTGCTGAAACATTTAGGAATTATAGTTCTCTCTTTTTTTTTTTTCATTCATTCAAGTGACTTGTAAATACTTCAACCAATTCACTTTTCAGGGGCTTTGCCTGAATCTGTCACCTACTTTTTTGTCATGATATGATATGATGAGTGTGTATCATAGCAGATTTGCCGTTTTCATCGCAATAGCAAGAGATCAGCAGATTATCAAGTCAAAACGACGACATGCACGTATCTTTTTCCCCCTGAAGATGGCATCATGCCACGAAGATTTGGTTTGACTGGATTCTTAAACAACTGTGATGAGCAGGTTCGCACGGAAAATCAAAGTTCCTGCCTGCTCCAGAAAAGGTGTGGCAGATGACCTTTCGGCGTGCATACGTAGTGAATTGGTGGAGCTGCGTGGCAACTGGCGTTGACTCGTCGCTAGTCAAACTTTCAGACGAGGCCTTTTCAAAGGTCAAAACGCGCTGCAACGGCATTGGAGCACGGCGCTCTCCATCGCCCATGAACAGTGGACGCGCGGCACCCTTTGTGATATATACATACAGGATTCGCTGGGGAGACAAGCGTCGTCTGCAGCAGCGGCAGTGGATATGGAGACAAGCCACTCCGGCGAGGGCGGCAGCCCACCGCCCACCCCAGGCTGCTTGCAAGCGGCAAAGCCACCGAGGGCAATAGGGCGAGTGGGTGCTCCACCGTCCAGGCCTCCTCGACGGCCGCATACAGCACCCCGTACCCGGCGGCGGTTCTCCCATGCTTTTGCGTCCGACGGAAACCGGTCGGGCAACAGGGAGGTGCTCCGGCGGGCGCTCTACCCTCCTCCGACGCGCCCGAGAAGTCCTGTGCCAGGCCAGAGGAGGTGGTTCTTCCGTCCCACGCCGAGCCCGCTCTCGAAGATGTCGCTGGAGTAGATGCGATCGTTTCCTTGGGTCGATCGCTGCCACTTTCTCGAATTACGTTCTACACTAATTCTTAGATTAATTAGATCTTCTCCTATTTCTGCTAGAATTGGGACTGCTCTGTTCCCACTCTGATATAGCAATTGTGAAAACTGTTATTTGCACAGTGGAATTGGTCGCCAAACAGAGAATTGCTTTGTTTGTTTTTTTAGTTGGACTGATTCAGAGAATTGCATTTGCGCTTCTAATTGAAGAAAACCATCTTCTGTATTATCGAATTTTGGGAGATTAATTAGCATTTCCATTGGTATTTTGTTTTGGAGGTTGCAATCTTGTAAAGAATTACGAGATTTGCCTTACTAGAAAGGACACAAAGTTTAGCTCTCACTTCGAATTGCTCATACAGTTGGATTATCATTCCCAGTAACACGCACAGAAATGTACTTTATCTCTAGCATTTGGCAACAAAGAATAATTTTAAAAGGAAGGATTACAGTTAAGATGTCATGTTCACATCCTTTCTGGTTATGGCTTACAAAAAAGTTAAGAATGAAAATTTTCATGATTTATCATCTTTCATCAAATCAAAATACTGATCATGAAAACATTTGACATGAACACTTCTCACGATTTTATCACATCGCTTACTAAAAGTTAACATTTGTATCAAGCGCTAGTGCATGATCTCTTCTTGCCAATCCGCAAATCACAAAGTTAGAATTTCTATTTTTTCTTCATTGCGAAAGCTTTAGGCATGCTGAAAAATTACAGAGTGCAAGTCACAACCTACAGTTTAATCGACACTGTCACTGGTTAATGATTGAGGATTCTTATTGTATTTAGATTTTAAATATCTGACATATTTTAATAAAAATACCCTTAATCCTTACATGCGAAATAAGTGATTTGGAAAAAAAAATTTATATGAGGTTCGGGTGAAGAAGTATTTTTTTCCTATTTAGTAAACAAGGAGGGTGAAATATAATATTTAAATATGAGGAGCAAAATAAAAATAATTAAAATATAGGCGGGTGTAATGATTTTTTTCTGCCCGGCTCCAACGGCATTTTTCTAGAAAAAACCCCCCTGTTAAAACGGACGCAGGCACACGCATATATCGGGCATTAATTACTGCCACGATACAACGGCCGAGAGAAAAACCAGTAACAGGGCCCGATACAAACTGCCGCTATCTTTCCATTCAGATGGCTATGGAGACGTTGCCCTGCCACTCCACCTGGGCAACGCAATCATCCAGCATCAAAACAGCAGCGAACGCTATTTCGCCATGGCGGAGGCGACGACTGATAAGAGTCAACCTCGCCTCCATTTTTGGGGAGATGATCCTCCTGACGAGGCCGACTACTACGCCGCCCACGGTGTCCACGGCGCCAGTTACTTTTTCACCTCCCCACGCGGCCTTAAACTATTCACGCGCTCATGGCAGCCGGAGCCGGCGGCTGGAAGCCCTCGGGCAGTGATGTGTATGATCCATGGCTACGGCAACGATATTAGCTGGACCTTCCAATCCACCCCCATATTCCTCGCCCAGCACGGTTTCGCCTGCTTCGCCCTGGATCTTCCCGGTCACGGACGCTCCGACGGCCTCCGCGCCTTTGTTCCCGACGTTGACGCCGCCGCACGCGACTGTCTCTCGTTCTTCCGCTCCATCCGCCGCACCCCGGGGCTGCAGGGCCTCCCCTGCTTCCTCTACGGCGAGTCCATGGGCGGCGCCATCTGCCTCCTGATCCACCTCATCGAGAAGGAAGAGGAGGAGGATGAAGAGTGGGCCGGCGCCGTGCTGGTAGCTCCCATGTGCAAAATCTCCGACAGATTGCGGCCGAGGTGGCCGGTGCCAGAGATCTTGATCTTCATGGCGAAGTTCGCCCCCACGCTGCCGATCGTGCCGACGGCAGACCTAGTGGAAAAATCTGTTAAAGTGGAGCAGAAGAGGGTCGTGGCGGCGAGCAACCCGCGTAGGTACGGGGGGCGCCCGAGGCTGGGCACCGTGGCGGAGCTGATGAGGGTCACCGACCGCCTCAACGAGCGCCTTTCGGAGGTTACCGTCCCCTTCCTCGTGCTGCACGGGAGCGCTGACGTGGTCACCGATCCCGATGTGAGTCGGGCTCTCTACGACGCGGCCCGGAGCGAGGACAAGACCATCAAGATTTACGACGGCATGCTGCACTCATTGCTCTTCGTTGAGCCCGACGAGAATGTCGCTGTAGTTCGAAAGGACATCCTCAACTGGTTGAATCAGAGGTCTGCCGTCGGCAGCGGCAGCGGCGGCGGCGGCGGCGGAACCGCTGCTTGACCCGGGTTAGCACTGCAGCCTGCAGAAAAGAGAAGCTATGCGCCCAACACAAATATCGTCATTACTGCTATCAATTTTCATTTCTTTCATTTACATTAACAGCTTGGGAAGCAATAAAACTAAATCTTTTTTTTTCCCTAGTGGGATTTGAGAATTTAGCCTATCCAACAAATATTGGTTTATTTACACTCATCACGGAAACAAAATAATTTCGACAGATTCATTCAAGGCAAAGAAATTTTATCACTCAGTTTACAAACACTCAAACGCAAGAGAGCGAATTAAGCACTGATAATTATCACAACTGTTGCAATGCTGAGAAATAACTGAAGAATTGGACCAACAAATAACTCAGTTTGGAAACTTGTGTACAATCCAGAGCAGCAACTTCTTTCGATGATTTAAAGTGTCACAAAATGTAAACAATTAAGGCTTCGACTAGCACCTCCAAGCTTCATGTTTGATGTAGCTGCTCGAGAAGGGGATGGTTAAGCTTCATAGCTATGTTTTCTTACGATTGAGGCGTGAAGAAATGGAAGGGCACCCTCGGAGAATGAGCAGATCAACTTGCTTCTGGCAAAATCAGGCGGTCCTGACCTTGAACCAACTTAGCTGATTTGATAATATCTCCTGTTTTTATTTGGGGCAATATTTCTTTGCCCCTGATGGTATATCTGCAAAATGAAAATGGCAGCATAATTTCAGGAAGTTTCAATCATGAAAGACCCAAGTAAATATGATTCTGATGGGCACACACTGCATCTTGTAAAAGAATTCCTAAATGTTTACTAGTTGAAGAATTAAGAATTACCCAAAAACTGAAAATTGGCCTTCATCGAACGACAAACCTCCTAAGCCGGACTGCAAAAGGAGGATTAGCATTTGGCAATTGAAGTTAGATGAACGAAATAGTTAATAAACACACAAACCAAAAGGAGGATAAGCCCGACTGGCATTTTAAGTCTCCATTATTTCGTCTATAGATGAAATCCAACTGAAGCATATCTGGGAGTTTTACTAAAACATGATAAAGAACAATATTGATTTGCTCACATTTCTCTTGTCATAGAGATAGAAAAAGAACTGAGATGGTGAAGAGTACTCCTCAGAGTCCATGTTATGTGCCATGGCAACAGCTCCATATACAGAGAGAGGAAGCACAGGCAGCTCTCCGTCCTATCATTCCCAAATCCAAAGAGATGATCTAAGCATGAAGTGAATAACCCATTAACCAATTATCACCAATGAAAGAAGAAGGCATTTAGACCTGAACACTCAGAGTAGTTTTGTATAATGGCTCAAATTGTCCAGAAGGCATTACTTCGAGTGGAACAGCATAGCCATAGTTCACAAGTTCGTTATCCGATAAAATAGCTTGGCTAGCACATTTCAACTTGACTCCATCATATGCTCCATCAGTCACCTGTATCCCAAACGTTTAATTCCATGTTTCAACTGGCCAAGATACATTTAAGAACTAAAAGTACTTTAGTAGAAATTTAAGAACTAAAAAGCTTGTTACTGCAATTTCTGAACAAGCCTACTAGATGCCAGTAACTACCATGAAAGAATATATTCAAGATACCATACCAATTTTGCAAAGTTTCCAGAAGTTAGTGGAGCAGAATACCCATCCAGGACAACCTGAGGATGTTAAGACCAAACAGCAAAGTAAAATTTGTGAATCAATAAGATTATCTTGTCATCAACAGTTTTGCAGTAGAAAACAGAAAGAAAAAAAAACCCTGTATACTTTTTTCATACGCGGGAAGTGAAATTTTTTAGGTTTAGTAGAGTAAAAACAAATATATGGAAACTGAAAATTAATTGAATGTTAAGTTATGACTTGAGCACATGAACAAAAGATGAGAATCGTAGAGATGAGAATGTTAAAATGGATGTGGGGACATACAAGGATGAATATGATAAAAAATGAGAACATTAGAGAGAAAGTCAGAATTGCATCTATTGAGAAAAAATTTCAAAAAACATATTAAAGATAGTATTGACATATATTTAGACAACCAATAAATGCTTAAATTAAACGATATGAAACTATGACAAATATGTATATCAAACCAAGAAAAGGAAGACAAGAATACTTGTTAGCAATGATAAAACCAAATAAAATTTATTTAAATATATATGATGATATAATAGGAGATAGAGCCCAATGACATAAAAGAATTCATATAGCCAACCTCATCTAATATAGTGGGATAAGATTTAATTGTCGTCGTCGTCATTGGATATATAATCACCGATTGCAGTAGGTTTTTGACTTGCAAAATAAACATAAAATCAAACTAAAGGGAAAAATATAATTAGATTTATAACCTAATTTAATTAATTTTTTTCCAAGTCATTTACCTCTACATTGAAATTTCCAAAAATTCCTGTTTTTATGATTGCCCAATTTGAACTTTTCCTTTGTTAAGAATGTTAGTTAAACTTCGCGACAATTTATTCAAGAGCATAAAGCTCTTGACACATGGATTCTTCATCATGGGCACATGATAGGTGGTCTTTAGTTTCACACTGGCAAGGAGTGGAGAGCACCAACTCAAAGATCTTTTCACCCTATGAGGTAGCTTTTGAAAACCATGAGGATCTCATTTCTAAAGCGGACATTACTT
>JBAMHZ010000059.1:134876-149795 GCA_037177395.1 Alpinia galanga | reverse complement strand
ACAAAAATGATCCTAAATACTTAAAACTCTTAATTCCAAACAACTTGTCATCTCCTATTTTAACAATTATCTTATTACGTCTAATATTGCTAAACTTAAATTCCATATATTTTGTCTTTACTCTACTAAGCTTAAAACCATTCACTTCTAGTATTTCCCTCTAAGATTCTAGTTTAGCATTTACTCCTTCATGTGTTTCATCTACCAAAACAATATCTGCAAACAACATGCACCATGGGACTATATCTTGAATGTGTCCAATGAGTTCGTTCATGATTAGTGTAAAAAGATAAAGACTTAGAGTTGATTTTTGATGTAATCCTATCTTTATTGAAAATGTTTCTGTTAATCCGCCTGAAGCCTTCACTCTGATCGTTCCTTTCTCAAACATATTCTTAATTAGTTCAATATATGCTACATTAACGCATCTCTTTTTTAGAATTCTCTATATAATTTCTCTTGGAAATCTATCGTAAATTTTTTCTAAGTCAATGAATATCATGTGTAAATCTTACTTTTGCTCCTGATACTTTCCAATTAGTTGTTTGAGAAGATGTATAGTTTCTATCATTGACCTTCCAAGCATGAACCAAAATGATTTTCGATAACTGTGATCTCCTTTCTTAATCTTTTTTCTAGTACTCTTTCCTAAAGTTTCATGGTACGACTCATTAGTTTAATACTCCTATAGTTTGCACAATTTTGTATGTCCCTTTTATTCTTATATAAGGAAATTAAAGTATTTATCCTCCATTGATCAGATATTTTTTTATTTTTAATATCATGTTAAATAATTTTGTAAGTCATTTAATACTTTATTTTCCTAGGCACTTTCATACCTCTATCAAAATATTACTTATATCAGAATATTACTTAATTCAATGACTTTTCCATTTTGCATCTCATTTAAAGCTTGTTCTACTTTTAAAATTTGGATTCTACGATAAAAATTTAAATTTCTATACTCATTTGACCTACTTAAATTATCTAAGTTAAGTTGGTCACTTAAACTTTCATTAAAAAGTTGATGAAAATATATGTTCTTCAAACTATAGGAGAATTTTAAGAACAGTGAGAAATTCCATAACCAATTACAGTTTGATTTACCATAAGAGCAACTAAACATGGAAGTAAATGATATTATCTAGGGGACATGAGATAATAATGACCAAAAGATATAGTTACAGCTTACAGTGCTAAATCTGAAACAATGACTCTATGACTGTAAGGTTAGACTATACGGGAAGGAATAGAACAAGTTTACTGGGACAAGAAAAGCATGGTACAGAAGAAAAGTTGTGCAAATAAATTTTCATTACTTAGATCACAAATCTAGTGTAATACTAAGTATAGTCACACGAAACCTTTTCCTCAAGTTGTTTACTCTCAGCAAACCACGCCTGAGCTGTAAGAAGATCAATATGCTGCTTGACCAAAGCCTGTGAGTACATTCAATAAAAACACTTTTATTCAGTGGTCTGCAGAAAGTGGCGTCAATCTGATACAGCAAATACATGGGCAAAAATATAGAGAGGGATAAAAGATCTTGATGCCACGCAATTATTATAGTACTCAATAATTACAGTAACACCATGTTTCAGATAACAAAACTCAGCTGCAAGTCAAATAGTAAGTTCATGCCACTAAGCGGCATCCCAGTGCACGAAGCTTCCATCATGCAGGGTCTCAAAGAAGGGTCTATTACGCAACTTTACCCTGCTTTGCAAGAGGTTATTTTCAGAATTCGAACTCGAGACCTTTAGGTTACAAGGTAACAACTTTACCATTGCGCCAAAATTCCCCTTCAGTAAGTTCATGCCACTACCTCTTAAAAAATTAAAAAATTGATACTGCCCTCTAAAATATCTGACTTTAATTGAGCCTTCAATAGGATTCGACTTTTTACCTAGCAGATTTTTCACATTCCCAAGTCTAAGCTGCAATATGTTTTTGCTCTATAGCATGTACAACTTAGATTGCTAATAATTTTTCTCAAACCTCTAGTAGAATCTAGCTCTTTTGTTATAGGTTTTCCCATATTATTAAGCTTCCATCTTAGAATCTGTCAATATAGATTCTTGCTTGTGAACAAGTGTCCAATCATAATATCTGACAGGAAGAGACATCAAATAAAGTGTCCGGAAAAGGAGGGTGGTAATCTGTGTCCAGACAAACAAGAAACTAGCATAGATACAGGGGTTGAATACATCTCTTTTATGACTAAGGAGTTTAAAGGCAATAACAGCAAAAACTCCATAAAGGGCTCTTTCTCAAGACAATTCTTTAATATCAGATCTTTATAAATCTTATTTCTTATTGTTAAATTTAAGATTCAAATAGGAGTTATATAGGAACCAGCCTCTTGTTTCCAAAAACTACTGCTACTTGCTGATTGATGCAAACATTTAGTCAACATGTACAATGGTTATTATGTCTGTTACTAGCATTTGACTAACGTGTCGAAAGACACATCATGACTAATACGGGCCAAGGCCACTTTTACCAGATCATATCACACAGCCAAAATTGTGGAGATTAATATTTGACAAGAAATTTATGTTACAATTGCTAAGGATCTTCAGATGAAAATATTCAGCTATAGGCTCATTTCATAGAAAACAAAGGAAATACTACTCAACTGTGCATTTCTTACTTTCTCAAGAGGAAAATCTTTTGTGTTGTGCACCTTCAAGTTGATAACAATATCAGTCATGTCAGCCAAGATTCCCTTAGCTTGAAGAGTCTCTGGAAATTTTCCATAACACCGGCCTGATATTATCAGTGGACATTGAGCTGAAAGATCTGGAATATTAATAGAGTAGACCTGAAAGGAAAGGTAGCAGGTTTTAGTTTGTTTTTATCAGAGAAATGTAACGCAAGATAATGAGGTAAGAGCTAGGTAAATTTGATAAGTATTTTTTTCAGAAATTTCGACACTAACCTGCATAAATTGGATTATCCATTATTGAGGTTAAAAGATCCAAACTACTGGTTCATTTGGCACCCAAAGAAAATTGCAATGAATCCTTCAATTTTAATATGCTGAATGAGGAAAAACCTAAATTCTTCAATTTTGTTAGTAACATGAATGAGTTGGACTATCCATGATTTAGTTGATAATTTAAGCTGAGACAATTATAAGGCCCAAGTAACTGATTCGTTAGGGGCCTGTCTAATAAGTTAAATGCCCTATTTTGGCAGAGCGGAAGACCAAGTTCAAGGTATGTAAACCCCCTTCTGCTGCTTCATTAGAAGAAACAGTGGAAGATAAGATAATTTCCATCTACTGAAGCAAAACACCACAAGGTTGTCCATTCAACCAGGCAGAAACAGTGGAAATGAACAAGTTAATTGTGTAATGCCAAAGTTACCCTGCCAACTTCTCCAAAACATTTGAACCCAAGCATAGGCATCATCCACACTGGTTGATGCCTAATGTAGTTGCCCACCGTGAGAAAATCCTCCCACTATGATGATTTGAGGTCATCCTCTACAACTCCCTTGCCTTCCAACACAGCAGCAAGAGGAATGCCTCATGAACAAGTCCCTTCGCAAGCTTGGCAAGACCAACACGTGCCTTGCCATTTTCAACTCCATGTTTGTCTCCAATATTGATTCCAAGCCCAACATCGACTAGTCCCCTGACTCCAAGCATTCCTCTATAGCACTCACTGTGTCCTCCCTCACATCCTCAACAGCATCTATAGCATCTGAAAATCTGTCTCAACATCCTCAATGAAAGGCTGCTTGTTGCTGCTATTTTTAATTCATCAACAAGAGGAAAGATGTGGAAAGATGAAGGGATACTATTGTCATTTTTCTCTTTCCTCCCCTCCCCTTCCCTCCCCTTTTCAACATGATATCAACTACACAACTTTTTTTTCCCCTTTCCTACCTCCTCTTTCTCCTGTTCTCTCCTTCTACTGTCCTTTTCAACTCACTTCCTTCAAGAAATAGGCCCTTAGTATGCAAAAGAATTGCAATCAATTTTTAATATGCTATAATAAAGGAACAGCCCTAAAAGGAAAGTAAACAAACTTTTAAGGCAATTTTGTCCAAGAAATATACCACAAAAAGAAAAAAAATAATGGAAACTAGCTAGTATGGTTTAAGACTATAAAGTCTTGGTCTTATGAAATTTAACTGCAAGTTTGAATTGTAATAGTTAATATCATGATTATGGTCAAAATTGAATCAGGTCTCACAACTCATGAGTCTAATGGTACTCTGAATAAACGTGAGCCCACTGATTTCCAGTCTCAATCTACCAATGTCATATGTCGTCATTGTCATCTTGTAATAACTATGTCAAAGATATACCACCATCTACGGCCTCAAATCTGATTTTATTCATCTGTGTCTCTTCTTCTATTATGCCATCCTCCAAATCTTTAGTGTTGAGATTAAATTTCTAAAATTTACTTGTACATAAATCATAAAGATCAACCTAAAGATATTTGATTTAAGACAGTGCCCAGGCCAACTCAACTGATAGGAATATATGATCCTAGGCAATTTGCAATTTTTACCATGGTTAAAAATTTTAAAGGGTAGGTGACATAACATTTAAACCTTCTTTTTAAAATGGCACAACCATTCCTTCTACTTTCCTACATAAACCTTTTCTTGTCCAGAGCTATCTGATAACTTGGTAGTGTTGATGGATTTAAATGAACAAGTAGTTGAACCATTGCAAACTAAGAGTCAAGAACCTTGGAATAATGACACTCTCATGCATAGAACCTTATGACTAGAAGGCATCACATGAATCATGAATAACAGTGATTGGAAAATTTCAATACATAGTTAAAAGTTTTGTTGAATCAGTCAGCACAAATGTTATGCAAGTTGTGTACTAAAACTTAGGCCAACTAACATTAGTGATAGCTGTTAGGAAAAATACCAGAAGTTATAAAATGAACCACCACATTTATCCATATGGCACCAGTGAGCATCAAGCATCTTAGAATTTGGTCACTCATGCTCATCTTGACTTAGAAATATGGGTCTGACTTATTTTTTTTGGACGCAAGTAGGATTCAAACTATGTAACTCGTGCTCTTGCTCTTGAGCCATATCAATGCTGATTGGCAAGGGATTGGTTTAAAAAACTCAAATTGTTAGAAAAGGTACCACAATTTATATGATGGACCGTCATACTTATCCATGTGAGAGTAATAAGCATGCCACATCCTAGCATTAACAATAACTAATTAACTATTACATAAAGTAATCAATGGCAGAAACCATCATAGTATAGTAGAGACTTACTAAGAAGACATTGTCAGAAGTGCTTTTCCTAGTACAATATGCTCCAAGTTAAATTGTTTGTTATAATTTTTGAGTTTTGATGAAATATTAATTCAATTAACTACAAAACAATTAATAGTTTTGTTTTCAAAAAGAAACAAACTATAGGAGTTGATCAAAATTATGGGTTGAGTTCGGAACCATGTCAACACTGTCCAGACTGCTGATCTTTGAGTTGGTATCTTTCTGGACTGATATTGAATCTGACATCAATACAGTAATTTTATATCTTGTTTTCTTATACATTCAAGTTCCAAACTTCAACCATATTTTGGAAGATACAAAAGAAGATATTATGGACATCACTTGAATCAGCAGAACATACCTCAAATTCATCAAGATCAGTGAAGCTGTCGACTGTCAGGTTTGCGACTATGGTTGATGAAGCTCTACAAAACCATTTCTGAATATGTGTTCCTATTGAATCTATATAAAAGCATGGTGCAATTAATATGAAACATAATGAAGATGGACATAAATCTTAGGACAGATATCATGGCCCATAAGGAAATTCTAAGCAAATATACAACTGATGTATACAAAATTATAAATGGATAAAAAACCTAGCATTCAAATCCAAATCTATTCTTGGCTGTACAAACAGATTAAACCATCCTAGTAACAGTCTAAGCAGTAGAGAATAGTTGTTGATTGATCTTGTACAACTTAAAAATGTGAAGCTTTAAAGTTGTAAATAAATAATCTGCCTTAATAAACATAAAAAAATGAAGAATTTAATTGTATGGTTTCTCAACCTCGAGGAAAATGTTTCCAAGAAGAAAGCTAAAAATATAACTATCTGGTTTTCCTATGCATAAGACACGACATTTCAAGTACAGCTACCAAATAGGAAGTAGGTCTTTTAAGTTGTGAACAACAACGGGAAGTGGAATTTTACAAGCTCAGAAGCTACTTTTTGATCAACTTTCCTTTTTCATAAACAGAATTTTGCAGAGGCAGATTTTAGTCATTCTTCTCACCATGTTTCTAGCAAAAAGATACTAGATATAACAATGTGCGATAAGAAAGCATATTGCCTGGTCCATTATTACCCAGTCAATTAAGATTTTAAATCATTGGATGAGAGGGCTGACTGTGAAAAGTTTTGCCAAACCAAAACCAGAATCATACAGCCAACTGTAAAGTTGGGTTATTTATAGCTGCTTTTAATTGTCTTTAAAAAAGGAATCATTTAATAACGTAACATCGTTTAGACCTAAACACCACTATTTCATCATCAGCAACATTATCAAGGCTTGTTAGTCTCAATTATTTAAGATCAGCTGGTTGCAGGAATCTTATCCCTACCTTGAACTATTTGGAGTAGGCTATATCTCTTAAATCACATTTAATGGAGAAAAGCAGAGTTCTCTTTGATCTACCTCCTATACCTATGACTGACCAATTTAGCTTGTCAAATTATAGAATCAATTGGCCTTTTGACATGTCTTCATCTCAACCTACTGTCGCTCTTTTATATTTTTTTGGAGTTGCACCTAATTGCTCTCAGATATACAGAGTTTGACTTATTTTATCTAAAATGAAAAATGAAATGGTTGCCACACACACAACCACTGTAGCAATAACTCCTACGTTGACAAGCTTAAACCAAATTAAGGATGCCTGAAGAACTTTGATATAATTGGAAATGTACCTGGATCATATGCAGCATCATACTGCCCCCTCCCGATGGAAGCAAGCATCTTCAAGAAGTAATGATTGCAATAAGAACCTAAAACATGTTTTCAGTATAACAGGAAAATATTAGCCTAAATTAGTATAGAACAAAGCCCAGATAGCGGCTTCAAAAGTCACAGAAAACAATGTATAAAGCATAGTCTTCCAAGGTAGCAATGAGCAAGTGGGAAGAGATATCATTGAGACCTCAATAATAAAATTAGAACTATAGCTGAGGTTCAGATAAACAAGGATTGCATATTCTACAATTTAATGATAAAATGAGAATAATTGAATCTTACATGATAATAATAAAAAAATCAAAACAAAGACAATTCATCTATTAGCAACACCCAGTACTAAAAAATGTTGTCATGAAGTTGCAAATTTTAATGTATCAGAGATTATTGACAATCACTTCTCGGCTTCCTAGTTGCGTAAAATGGCTAGGAGATAGGAACAAGAGAGATTATGTACATATGTCAGAGGAAAAGAAATCAATTTACTAAGTCATTTGCAGTTGGTCTCAAGACTAATTTTATGTTGCTAATCATTGTAACTGTCACCCAAAATACATAAAGCACAAACTGACAGAAAATGTAAACAGATGGAAGTGATAAAAAAAAACACTTATTACAAACACTTCCTGATTTAACTTTAGTGCTTCAGATTCTGTGACAATCACACGAAGTACTGGAATGGAGCAGTTTCCACAAAATCAGGTAACTTAGTAGTATGCCATTGATCTATATACTTACCAATGCCAAATGTTGAAATCCGAGGAAATACAGATCCTGGAGATACAGATCCAGTTTTTGCCAGAAGAGTTTTAATGGTATTACAGATGTTGCGCTCATCTTCAACAGTTCCATCAGTTATGAGAAAAATTTGTGGAATTGAACTGTTTGTACTTGACAACAAACCAATTGCCTATAAGAGAAAAAACAGTAACAGAACAACCCATATTTTTTTTCACTGCATTCATCAAAAGCCAAAAAACAAAGTCTAGAGACACAATTGAAATTCATCCAGCAGAGGTTGGTATGAATTTGAAATTTTGAACAAATAGGGAACAAAAAGTTACCTCCTTCAAGGGGTGCATTATGTCTGTTCCACCCTCTGCAATAAAATCCTTATTCATCCACTGGATAGCACTTTCTATCATTTCTTCAGTAGCATGCTCCAAACACGGTGAAAACATGTGTAGCTCATCATTGAAAGCTATGATATCAAACAAATCGCCTGGCCTGAGCTCTAACAGTGACGTGGCTAATGAGCTCTTAACATTCTCAATAAACTTTCCATGCATGCTTCCGCTTACATCAACAACAAAGACAATCTCATTTTTGAAAGCCTATTGCAATAGAAAAAAAATCAAATAGAAAATTTATACACTGACTTGGAAGAAACATTTTCAAGGAAAATAAACAATTACAAGCAACCTAATATTTAAAGATGTTCCCTGGTATGTAACGTACTGTTCCTTTAAAAGGCTTAGTTCATTCTTAGCATGAATCAGAGTTATACATGGAAGCCGCAAAAGAGGAAATCAAAGTACAACAAATGAGTTTGTAAATGTGATATCATGAAGAGAGAACAGACTAGAAGCTTAAATAATACTAACAAGTCAACTGATGATATAAAAATTAAATGTTGTAAGTAAATCATTTGGAAAATCTATTAAGATACATGGTAATAGCAATTATTTTCCCAAGTTGAAATTCCATTTCATGCCCAATGGCATAGTCAAAATTTACCATCCTTGTAAATTACAGAACCTGATATTGGTTGGTATGGGTAGTCTCTTACTGCATTGCTCCTGTCAAAGAGTAACAAACCGTGCTAATATTTTGCTTCAGTATAAGTCAAAGCTTGTCCAGATGAATTTGGATGAATTCAACTAATGATGTCTCAACTAATGTTTGTTGTATTTTTGCAAATTAATTCTCTAAAATTTTAATTTGATCCATTATATAATTGTTATATTATTATTTTTAGATGTAAACAAATTGAGTGAAAAAGATTAAAGAAATAAATGTCATCCAAATTCATCTTGGCACGCTTCAATGTTTGTCAAGGCATGCAATGTTGACTCAGTATTGTTCAATAAGGTTTGAATTAAATTGACTATCTAGGTTTTAGTTTTAGAAAATGAAAAGCTAAGTGGAAGAGCATTAGAGTAAAAACTCATCTTGACACAAGTGACGCGTGTCAAGTATTGGCATGTTATATTATAACAAAAATTTAATTGACAGCTAGTCAATTGACTATTTGACAGTAGTCAATTGAGTATCTGATAGTTAGTTAGTCAATTGACTATTTGATAGTTAGCCTTATTTATAGAAGTAATAAACTAAGTGGAAGGGGATGAAAAGAGTCTAAAAAAACCACCTGAATTAATCGCGAGCATGTTCCATAAAGGTGCTAAAATTGTTCTTGGATTGGGGATGCAAATCCTATCACAGACTAATACTTTCTATCTTGTTCCCAACTGTTGTCAACTCAAGTTTCAATATGTAGGTACCGTGATGTGATATCCTCAAGTAAAGCATGTGTATTATGGCACAAATGAAAAGGATAGTAACACATACTCATGCACATAAGCCACGAACCATTCTTTCATTTAATTCTTTGTTCGTTACTAAACTCAGAAGTTCCCATGTATGTGCATGTCCAAAAAGTTGGATATGCTGAAAACTATATATACGAAGAATTTAGAGAAGCACAATGCAAAAAAATGACATAAGTCAAACCAATATAAGCAGGAGACCACAAATGTCAATAGAAACTAACTTCCCTTGGCACATCATGTACAAAGATTTATCATGTCTTTCCTTGGCACATCATGCACAAATATTTATCATGTCTTTCCAAGATATATGACCTCCTAGTGTTATTAGTCATCATAAACTATATCCTCTATTAATCACTCTGCAAAGTCCTCAGTTGTAAATATAAAGTCACATGTTATGTTGGTAGGGGTTGCAACCAAAAAAGTTAGCTAGTTTTTGAGTTGAGCGCAAGAAGCATTGTTGAGATGCAGAGAGACTGACCTTTCTTCTCTGATTACTTCCTGGAAAAAGATAAAAACAGAACATATCTCTCTGGTCACCATCATGTGATGTTGGGGACTTTAAGAGTATACCCCCAGACAAGTCATTTGAATAAAGCTGTTGAAGACAAGAAGACAAAAAAAGAAAGAAAAAAAAAAGATGTAATTGTGCGCTTCATTTTCTAAAACAGCACAAAAGTTATTTTTTCATTCCATTACCTAAATTGTCAAATAGGAGACAAAATTAATTGCACCAAACATTGAGTTGTTTTATTATGCATATTCAAATTTAAAAAGTAACTGACAATAGTTAACAGAAGCTTGTTTCTGTATTCAAAAGCCCATCATGCAGATCCTTTTTTCTACAATTAAAAAAAGTTTCATTCATGTATTGTAGCAATATTATTATTGACCACATAAACAAATGTTAACTCAATGGCAACATAAATACATAATCATTGGTGTGATTGACCTCTAGATAATGAAATTTAGCTGAGCCAATTATACTCCTTATGTAAAATTAGTTAAGCATTTACTAGCTCTATGATTTACTTGGTTGTCTGCTACAAAAGTTCATGTGATCTTTCATTGATCTAAGCATGAAGCAAGATTCCATTTGTTGTTCCACTAATTAAAAAAAAAGTGAACAAATTATAGGCAGTAGGCAGAACTAGTTTAAAGCTCTAGGTAAGTATACATGGCATAGCAGTAAGGAAATTGACAAATTTATTTAGCGCAGAGATCAACAGTCTCAGCCTTTCAGTGTAACTCAATCTTATTACGATTCTAAGCTATCACTTGGAATTAAAGTTAACCGCCAAGTTATAATTGCATTTGACAATGTAGTTTCCAAGGTCATGTTTTGCTACAAGTTAGCAGAAAATGAAAATCAATGAAGTAAGAGTTGGTATGGTTTCAAATGTTGTTCCTGCTTGTCAACATGCACCAACCACTTTATTCTGCTCAAGGACCAAAATGGAAACAATACATTCATGAGCAAACTTACTCATTACTTGAAACTAATTACTATAGATGCCATTGTTCATGTCAGCATTAGAAGATACAAACTGCCAACTGTGGCAAGGTAAGCTGAGTGACCTATCCAGATTTCTTCTTTTATACTTATATGCTCCTTCCCTTTCCTCCTCTTCTACTAAGCATCCTCTAACCTAGTCAATTTCTTATTGCTCCTTGTCATATCTCCCACAGTCTCCCAGCACACTTGTGCCAAGTGCAACAGTCACCAAGGCAATGTGATTGATCTCTCTCCATCTCATGTAAATGCAAAGAAAATAAGGTGAGGAAACGACCTTACTTGAACAGGAAAGAATAAGGTGAGGAAGAAATAGGTTAATAGTATCCTCACCCATCCTATCTTTACCTAGATCAATACCAATTTGTTCACAATTGGATTCAGTACAATTCAAATAATTCAACTGAAAATCAAAGTCTAAATTAAGCCCAGAGTTGAGTTCAAACCAACCTAATCAATAAAAATTCATTCCACCAATGAAGCTCATCTCAAACCCTATTTGATATAGATCTGATTTCCAAGAATACTTCAATTAAACACATAAATATAGCAACAACTATGTAAATAGATTAAGATGCAACTATTTATGAGTACTACACTTGAGTAATATATATCACTTCGAGTTGTTTTTACATAATATTAAATAAATTAAATATGAAATTGATATATTTTTTATTTAAAAAATAAATAGGCAAGTGCAAGGAAGTCAAAAACATGAAGCCAGTCTAAAACTGGGTTTCCTTGAACTAACAGTGTAACAAGCAGCCTATGCTGAAAAGGGTCAGTGCACCATCTCATCTACAGGTCAAATCAATAATGATTCTTAGATGTTAAACCTTGAGGCTTGACTAGTCTCATAATCATAGGTTTGTTATGAAGACAACAAACTTCATAAGAAAGAAACATTCAACTTTATATAAAAATGATAAATAAAAACTCGAACTTACACTATATGAAAATTCAAAATCTTTATCTGACCAACTGTCAACATCTGCTTCATACAAAAAATTTAACTTTCCTTCTTGGCGATTTTGTTCCTGGAAAAGGAATGAGAAATGCCACTAACAGATCCGACTACGTCAATGTGTTCCAAATGTTTGATAATAAACCACAATCATCACCTTCAAATGATGGCTAGTCTTCTGGATCAGAAGCTCCTTTCCAAAGCCACTATTGATGTTTAACTGAATCCTTTCCCTTTTTGCAACAATTTTTGAGAAAGGAGTGACATATTCTGGAAAATTGAATGGTATGCTAACCAAGAACTGATCATAATTATATGTCAACTTTTGTGACCATCTTGCATTGATAGAAATGTCTGATCCTCCATTGACCTTGGCAAAACAGAAAATATAATAACTACATATATAGGTATTTCAAACTTCAGGAGCATGTGACCCATAAGAGAAATTTTTATGGCTGAATCACCTGAGGAATTGTTAAGTAAAATATGTGTTGGTTTAGGAAGCCATTGCCTTCATTTTCAGCACTATTTCCCATGTTATGTTTTTCTTCAATCACCTGGGTATGGTATGATTTTTCACCAACCATAATCTCAACACCTAGAACCGAACCCTGTTAGTGACACCATTCTTAGTTTATATGAATAAATTCAAAGGTTATGAAGATTGCAGAAAAAAAAAAGCCATGAAAATCTGGCAGAATGCATAAATTCCAGATGATTATATTCACATTTCATTACAATATTATTTGGCTTAGGAGTTTACCAGTATATAGTCTATTGTCAAACAGTCCAGGAAACAAAATAAGTTGTATATCCCCTTTATATTGAAGATACAAAAAAACCTAATGAGGAAAATTTTAATATATTTTATAAATGGTTGTGTATCCAAAATAAGTTGTATACCCCCTTTATATATTGAAGATATAAAAACCTAGGGAGAAATTTTTTCTAAATGATTAATTATGTAATTTCTCGTGTGGCTAGTTCAGAACTTACTAAATACTATATTTGTGTTTTAACAATCTCCTGTCCATTATCAACATCAAGCAAATTGAAGAAAATAAACCTTAAAGAAAATCTCTGCAAATCAAAGTGCACTTCATTCCTTAGTGTGAAATCAAAAACTGACTGTAAAACCTGGTAGAAGTTAGGAACTAGAAAGATTCCCCACAAATTATATTTTTTAAAAAACAAAATACAGATTACAAGTTCAGTTTGTTTTTCCACTATGATCAATATTATTTGTCCCAATGTACAAAGGGAAGTCCTTAAGTTATCCCATATTAAGTCATTGTATATTTAACACTATTGCACATCATCTAATTTTTCTCTCGTTTCATAAGGCCACCTAATACCATATATTTTTGTCTTTCTTTCACTTTGGCTGGAAATTGGTAGCACTTGGAGCTTCAATATTTCGAACAAGATGATATCAGAGCAAGCTACATGCTAAATTGCTCATCAGCGCACGGCAACATGAAAATTTTCATTCGAAGTCTATAGCAGAGTAGGAACAGTAAGTAGGAGGAATACCGGTTATGGCAAGAATACTTGCATCTCCTCAATGACAATTCAATATTTGCAAAAATAAATTTACTCTTCCTAACATGAACAGAGACGAAAAAAGACCCGTCAAAATGATATCGGATGATAGCTTAGAGGTAATCCTGGGGACTGGAAAGTAAACCCCAAAAAAATTGCGAACAAAAGGGACCAAATTTGCTTCACCTGCTCACCCATAGGAACAGCCAGCCGGCAGTTGCAGCTCTTATTCCGCATCACGCAATGGACCCGCCACCGGCCGCGGACGGAGACGAAGTTCGAATCGAGGAGGCATTCAACCTCCATCTCGATGTCTACCATATGGAGAGGGATCAGGGCCGGTGGGTCGCACCTCCCGTACACGTACGGCTGGTAGCTGGGGATATCCGGATTGTCGACGATCCGGGGGTCGGATATCACCGCGTACACCATCGGCGCCGAAGGAAGGAATAAATCCGCCTTACGATCCATCCCCGCCACCGGATTCGGAGGCGCCAAGATCTGCCGGTCCTTTCCTTCGTACACACGCTTCGCCAGCTTCAGCCCGTCCTCGACGGCCCTCGCGAACTCCTCTTCCTCCGCCATGCCCGTACGATCTCGACCCAACTTCTCGGATTCCTCAAGAAGGTCACGGCCGGCGAGGAGCGACAGAAACGACGAGAATTGAGACCGCAAAGGAATCACCGACGGCGTCTCAGTAATCAGAGGAGCGTTCTAGTCAGCAGAAGGGCGTTTTGGTAATTAAACGATCAAAGACAAGACTGACGGATAAGGAGGAGATCTGGCCGTCGATGATGACAATGGCCGAGAGTCTACGCCGTTAGATCTGTTTGACCGTTTGGTTCCTCCGCCATGCCCTTCATGGAAACGACTCCTGTTGTTATTTTTTACCCATTCGGGTAAACTCGGTGGACGAGTGGTGAGTGGACGAGTATGAAGTGGGCCCCGCGAGCTCGATCAGAATTGGTTTGCATTCAGCCACAATTATGGAACGACACTTCCTACGCTTGTCGGCGTTGGCAGTTGAAGGGTATACTCGTAAATTAAGATCGTAATTGGTTTGCATTGTTTTTTTATATATTTATTTTGAATTAATCGATGATTGTCCATAAATTTGAGGAACAATAATGTATTAAATATTTAATTTTTTAAAATTCTGATTATAGAAAACAATTTATTTATATGAGTAATTGAGAAGGCCAAATCTTTGAATTTGAGAAAATTAAGGTTGAAATATACAAAATATAATAACAAAAAGATGCCTTTTTCGATTTGCAGCTAAATTAGTGTAACTGAGTATATAGTTTGTGCTCGATAGAAATCATGGTGCATTGTGCAAGT
>JBAMHZ010000059.1:99061-110889 GCA_037177395.1 Alpinia galanga | reverse complement strand
TCAAGGGATTAGATAGTTGGTAGGAAGTCCAGCTGGGTCAGGAGGACCAAACAGTTTGCAGGAAGACCTGGTGAGTTGAGGATCAGACATCATTTCGAGGAAGGATAAGCTTGAGGGAGAGCCCAATGTGGTCCTTCGTTTGAGGGGAGATTGTTGAGAGTATTGAGAATACAATTAAAGTCCCACATTGGTAAGACATGAAAAAGATCATCTGCTTATAAGATGAAAAGATATATTCATTGGTATAAGGCCTTTTGTGTAAAGGCCAAAAATAAAACCATGAGGGATTAGGCCCAAAGTGGACAATATCATATCATTGTGGAGATATGTGAATCTTATAGGCACTAACGCTTGCTTGTAAAGTTCGACGTTTCTTACCTCCAATGAGGAATAGACTCTAATAGTGAATTGCCCTTCTAAGGTGATCTCGGATCGTAGGCCTTGGACTAGCAGCTGTTGGCTGTGAACCAAGTAAAAAAATAAATTGTGTCCTCTTTCATTTTCTGTTGCGTCTTTGTGTTTTAAAAAGAAGAAAAGAAAGATTTTAAAAATGTTATTTACCCCCCTCTAGAGTTCTTTCGGTCATTCAAACGTAAGTGTCATACCTTGAGGGTGTAGGTCTCAGTCAAAATCGAAGAGTACCCTCAAATGACAATATAGAAGAAAGAAATATCCAAGCCATATGAGTCACCCTTAAATAAAATCATCAAATAAAAGTGCATGCGTGCATGTCTTACATAACGTCCAAAACCGCAAAAATAGAATAAATAGAAAAAAAATTAAAACAAAATTTGTATGAAAAAAAAGAAAACTCAATGAGATAAAACTTTAAGCACGGTAATCATAAAATAGGACCAGTAAACCAGACAATCTCTGAGTAATTCTTAAAACATCCTCTAATTAAGGGGCATAGATCATCTCTAGCTGCTGATCTACAGTCAAAGAAAGCAAGTGAGTACGAGTTACTCATTAGGTATAGAGAAAAGAATATGCATGAAATAAACCAGATATGGAGGCCAAAGGAGGCTTAAGCAAGTCAAGAAATACATTACTTGTCAAAGTCAACGTAGGTCAAATGATATGTCAATATCTACCTAAGATCATCGTTGTAGTCATCCATATATCCAATAGGCATCAGTCAAAATACAACCAAGCACAAAATAACTAAATAGTCAAAATCAGATATAATTACACTTCTATCAACTATGCTACCATGACTTAATCATGGTCAGTCATGAGAATGAATAAAACCATAACATGATCAAGTATAACCATATAACAACTGTTACGAACTAAGCTACCATGACTTATTTCATGGACGATCAAGATAATGAATAAAATACTAATATGATCAATCAGATATATCAAGCAATACACAAATCAAATATGCTACTACATATAGCCAAATACTGACTGCGGGCGATCACATGCTACCATGAATGAATCTCATGGGCAATCAAGGTGTATAGATGATCAGTGTATGCGAACAATGATATACTACCATGAATCGATCTTATGGGATAGATAGGAAGTAAGGTAACTATCTAACTACTGACCGCAGACGACAACATGCTACCATGAACGATTCTCATGGGAAGTCAAGGTGTAAGATAGTTATCTAGCTACTAATGGTACATGAATATAGCTACCACTAACTCTGAGTGGCAGTCCAAGAGTATAACTCTATTATAGACTCCCTTAACCATAAATGAGAGAAATAATCGACAGTAGTATGTGAGAAAAATTATATACCTTTGAAGTACGAACAATAACAGTGATTTTTCATTCAGTAGTGAACACTGCACCATACCACGGTATGATATTATAACAAAAGATCAAGGCATAAATGATCGTAGCTAACTTAATTATCAATCAAATATGGCAGTATGTTACCTTATCCAAAGGTCAAGGCATAATCAATAAAATATTCATCTCAAAATGAACTATTATCATCTAATCGATTACCAATTTATCTGGTAATTCAATTAACTATAAAGTTAATTAATTACCTAACAATCAATTATCGTACCGACAAATAATTACATAAATCTATCAGTTCACAAGATAAATCCTCCATAATAAATGATTCGCAATTCACTTCAATCACAATGTAATTAGTCATACTGACGAACAATTTAATCATGTACTTCTTAATGAACTATTAAATTGGTTAACATCGTATTAATCCAATAATCAATTATTTAATTGATTAGTAGATCAATTAAGTCATTTATTAAATAATTAATAATTTAATTATTTACATATTAATAAATTATCTAACTGATTAATATTCCAGTCAGTCAATTGTTAAATCATTATTCATTCAATTGTTTACCTATTAATCAGTTTTCAAACTGATTAATATTTCAATTAGTCAATTATTTAAGTTGATTGCATTTTCATTAATCACTCAACTAAGTGATAGTTTGATTATGTAATTATTAATCAATTATTAATTCAATTAACATTTCAATTACACTAATTGATAATTCAATTATTGATCTAATAATTAATTATCAATCAGATTATAATGGTAAATTATAGTTTAATTTTCCACTCTTTAATTAATTAGATAATTCAATCGATGATCTAATAATATCAAACTCATTGATATTCCAATTAATCAACTATTAAAATAATTAATAGTTAAGTTGTCTATCTGCTAATCAATTAGCAATCTCGTTTATAATGTAAATTAATTATTTATCTAATAAGTAGTCATTAATCCAATTAACAATTGAATAATAATGATAATCAATTATTAAATTGATTAATAATTCATTTTATTCCCATGAACTCAATTATTAACCTACTTAAGAATTCAATTAACTTTTAAATCGATTTAATTAGCTATATGATAATTTATAATTAAGTATATTATCAATTAAATATCCAACTGATCGATAATTTAATTGATCAACTTATTAATTCTTCAATTCTCTTCTCCTTGAAAACTTTAATAGTCAACAAAGGAGTTAATCAAATAATATTTCTTATTATTTTAGTTATATATTCAATAAAATAAATTAGTTTATCAATCTTTAGACAATCAATCAACACTATTACTAATTTATTTAAGTAATTATTTCATCAAAAATGATAAATCAACAATCACTTCATTGACTATATTATCAAATAACTCAATTAATTATTCCAAATTATCACTGAATAATTAGTAAAACAAATCCATTATTTTACATAAAATTATTGATTTACTACTTGATTAATCAACTTGATAATCAATTCTTAATTAACCTAATCAAACAAAATAGTTATCAATACTCAATGTTTATTTTCTAATTAATTATTATAATGGTAATCTTAAATCCATTAAACTCATATCTAATAATGATTAAAGAGAATAATCAAAGCATTTATCTTGAACATATCAATCTATAAAAATTTATCCAATAAGATCCCTATCAAGACATCATAAGTTAACAATTTATTCTCTCAATGATACATCTTCAATCAATAAGTAAGAGGACAAGCACAAACAATCAATAAGATTATCGATAGCAACTGAGATAGGAAGGTCAAGCAAGTAAATAGTGTAAGTAACTGCCTAGTGCAGTTGCTTAGGGAGAGGGAGTGGGAGAGGGAGTGGGAGATCACATCTCTCATGATCTCTCCCATGTTCTCCCATGCTCTATACCCAAGCCTCCCTTATATAAAGTTATAAAGTGAATCCGCCCAAGTGAAGGGGCTGATCAGGGAGTGCGTCCACGCGGTGGTTAGGAGAGGTTTGAGAGAGCAAGCAGAGTGCCGCCAGGTTGCCAGAATTCGAAATTGCCAGAGAGTTCGAGAGAAGAAGGTCGGGAACATCAATGCGCGGCTGATCTTGATTTGTGAAAGAGAAGGAACTTTCCACTGTGATCATTCCTCGGGCAGAAGTTTCTTCATCTGTCCAATCTTTCCGGCGAAGGTAAAAGAACCAATGTAAGTTGTGTTTCTCCTCTTTTTATTTTTTTTCATTTTATTGCATTTAAATTCATGTAACCAATATAAAGATGTTGTAGATCCAATAATTCCTAGGTATAAATGTGAAAAACAAATAGAATATCTAATTCAATAAAGGATGAATTCTTTTTATAAATATTATGTTCATTTTCTGTCGACACTAATAAACAAAAACCATTATATAACTGCAAAAACAAAAATATTGTCCTCAATGGTCAACGAGAATAAAAACACGCAATTCGCGTGGCATTTGGATTCTTAGGCTGCAAGCATTCTGCTTTTCTGGATTTAGTCAATATTCTTGTGAAAAACGCTGAATTTGACAAAGCAGTGGTTTACCTGCCATCGCATCAAAGTCAACTTTTTTTTTCCTTGGAGTTGAAATTATTTCAAGGCACGCGCTTTGAGGGCGATATCATTTTTATGGGAGAAGAGAAAAATGTTAAGCGATGATTTCAAGGCAAGTTCGACGTAGGCAGAGGTCTGAATCTTTAGAACAGAAAAGTTGAACCATGGTTATCCTTATGGTTGGTGATCGTGAATTGGAAGGGCTCTCACCACTAGCAGATGAAAGATCGACTTGGTCAAATAAACCAATATGGTACTTATCGAAAGAAAGTTCATCTAAGCGAAAGTGACCTCATCGTTTCTTCCTGATGAAAGTCGACGTCAAATGGTACTGATCAAGTCATCCAATGCAAGTCAATTCCCCATAGGCTGCACAAAGTAAGCTGCTGGAAATAAATGGATGTTACCTTTGGGGAGCCATTTTGAAGCGATTAAAACAGTTAGGCTATGTCAAGGCATGTGATGAGAAATGTCTTCATTCTCATCTTGGCCTAAGCATTGAGCGGAAAAACTTATCACTGGAACTTCAAAGGGACCTAACACAATCAATATGTGACAATACACCAGATATAACCAAGGACGCGAATGGCTTCAGTTATAAGAGGCTTCCTTGAGCAAGAACATAGATCAACCAAAGCTATTTGAGAGATCAAGTGTCTAGTCATTCAGAAAGACGGCCTACGACTCACGCACCCCCGGTAGATTAGAGAGCTTCTTGCATAAGTTCTCGATGAGCAATGGAACACTTAAAATGGTCAGGTCCTATATAGCGCACTATTAGCTGGATGCTAGTTTGTGTCCCTTCGGCAAGCAATAATAAATAATTCAACGTGACTTTGTGCCTAAAAATGTAAGAGATGTGTCAAGAGGAGATGTTATACCCCAAGAAAGCAAGTCCCCTCGGTTGATGGTTAGGATGTCCGGGCCGGGGAGATCACCCCTACTAGCTCAATTGGGCAATCTGATCTAAATTGCCCATCAGTTCTTAACCTCAAATAAATGGTAGTTTAATAATAATACTAAATTCGACAAGGTACAAACAAGATCCTCAACAACAATTAAGAAGGGTAAGAAAATTGAATAGATTCGCATGCGTATTTATAATCACATAAGCATACACTTAAAGAAATAAATTTATATGTACTCCTTGTCTAGAAGTTGGAGGGCTCGGCATGCATCACGTTAACTCTTAAAATTCAATATTTTGGTTGCTAATTGGAAGAATATGAAAACGAAGTGGACAGGGAAGAGGATAGAATACCTTCAAACGCCCACCACCAGCCTTAACAAGTAACAAAGCACGAGGCAAACTGGTTGCCAAAACGGATTCGCTCACCAAACATTGGGAGCAACTCAAATCGTGCACGGATCCATCAACGAGCACCAGGATCTCAATTCCTGCACGAGGAAAAAATATATAACCAATTAAAGAAAAAATGCTAAAAAAATGATCAAAGCCAACAGGATCGCGTACCGACGACGTCGCTTTCATGAACCATTAAACGCCGCATTCTCCACGTGCCGCTAGATATTTCTCCGGAATCCGCGTATTTATTCGTCGCCTTCTCCTCTTCCTTCAACCCAAGAAGAGCGGAAAAGTAAGAGAAGATGGAAATGAGGTGTGACCCTGAGCTCCGGCTCTCCGTTGGCAGTCAGGCCGTCGCCGGCGAGGGCAGCAACCGGGCGTCCAACTCTATGAGATTCCACAGGTAAAGAAAAGTTATCAGGTCCCTCTGTTTTGTTTTGTTTTTTAAATATATATTTAAAAAAATTTACGGGTAATTAATGATGTAGGATGGAATCATTGTTAAGATTCTCAACAGCTCACCAGCAGCAAGAACAGAAGAAGCAAATGACGATCTTCTACAAAGGCAGGATTTTTGTGTGTGACGCCACAGAGATACAAGCACGAGCAATCATATCCATGGCCGAGAAGATGGAAGAAATAATAGGAAATCAAAACCTGATTAGCCAGCATGATCAGCAGCAGGAAGCCATGGCGGAGTCTACGGTTCTGCCTCTGCCTCCCTCTCCGTCTTCTGAAACCTTGCCGCAGATGCTTAACCCGGGTCTGTCAATGAAGCGGTCGCTGCAGCGGTTTCTGCAGAAGAGGAAGGCAAGGATTAGTGACGTAGCTCCTTACAAACAAACACCTAAATTATTGTTCCCACTTAAGCCTCAGCATGCATGATAAGTATTTGTGCTTCACTTCGGTTGCAAGAAAATAATGTTGCCTTTTTTTGTAATTTTTTCCTGATATGTTTTAGGTGATACAGATATTGTTTGACATATCAGGTTTCTAGCAGATTTGTAATATTCGAATGTATTTATGTTGATTATACATGCAACTTTTTGAACTTTTTTAATCTTAAGCAAGCGTCTCCATGGATAAATTATCCGCTAGAAAAGGAGTAAATTAACAAATATAGGGTGCTGCGGGTAGGAGAAAAGGGGACACAGGATCATGCAACTCCAGAAATCTATAGATGAAAGAGTTTCAAAATCTTAAAAGGGTAAAGAGGATCATGCAACTCCAGAATTACAAAATCTTAAAAGGGGACAGAGGATCATGCAACTCCAGAAATCTACAGATGAAAGAGTTTCAAAATCTTAAAAGTTAATTGGTTACACATCATAAGTGAAAGTTTTCACCCTTTCCAGACAAACATATCTTTGTTATAACTGAAACTAGAAAAATACATACAAGCTGATTCTCTAATCATTTTTTTTATATATATTTTGCACATATATCACCTACAAGACTCTGGCCATAATTTACTTTCTAGTAGAAATTCTTATACCTAAAATAATTATATGTAACGTCTAGACCAGATTCCTTGTAGCAATCATAGAATATTTCATTAACAATTTATTTGATGACTTAATCATGACCTTGTTCCTAAAATCAGGCACGACCGGCTAATTCAAACACGATAACCAAAGAACAGGAGGGCATCCTGGTTTGGTTTGATAGAAAAAGATGAAAGGAGCATGAATAAAACTATATTATCAACCAATGATAAATTGAAGTATGACTTTGTTTTAGTGATTGGGAAAATTTCTATTCAGTTGGTAGGTCTCAATTTTGAGTCAATAGTAACAAGTTAGCAACATTGTTTTACTAATTTATCTTAATTTTTTAATATGTTCATTTAAAGCATATACAAACATAAACATTGTTTTTTTTTAAACTATAAATCATTTCTTTAGTGTCATTGTTCAGGTTAACCGGTTGGACTAGTTAGACCATTGGGATCGTTGGACACCCTAATGGTTCTTTATATGTCTGGTCAATTATGAGAGCATTGGTCTACACACTAGGTTAATTAAAAAAGAATGAAATGATTCACTTTTAAAGTAACAATTTAACACCATCAGCTCAAAATCAGATATGGTGGGTCCACACTTGAAGTTGAATGTTCAGTCGAAATGTTTCAGAAAAAAATACTGATAAACATGGTTCACCTTCAACAAATTCTGATAGAGATAAAAGATAAAATTCAAACCTTGTTCTACAAGAACACATGCATCACATGAAAAATGGTAGATTCTTCAGCCATTCAACTATGTACTGTTCTTTTTTTATCTCTCATGTGCCGCACATGCATTCACCTAAAGACTGAAAGTAACCGGTGATGTCCTAATCTCTTGTTCCTTCATTGTGAAGATAATATTAGAGAAATATCTACCCTACGATTTGCAGGTATTCAAAATCTTCCATGGTAAAGATGCTCCATTACTAACTGGTTAGGTAGGACGACACTCCTTGGGTGACCCAATATTCTAGAAATACAGGTAAGTAAAATATAAACAATGATTTTTATCAAAGTTCCATAGACTTCAAAAAGTTTTAAGATCCACTACGTTAGCACAAGTCCAAGCGAACTTGGAGAGGAAATGGATATTGATAGCTTTGCCATCCAAAAAGTGATATTGAATCAATCATGTTTAGGATGATGGTACATAGCAATTATAACTAAATCTTAGTTTTGCTTGTGTGATAAAGAAGCATTCGTTTTGATAGCAGTAGCTTGATTTCAATGTAAATAATGGAGGAAAAAGGAATCCATAGATGTCGATCATTGCTCACAAGCGATTAGTAATTGACAAGATTGATTGATAACCACATTTTCGAAAATTTTACATTTACAGGAAAATGTCTTACTCAGCGGTCTATGGTCTACCATCCAATTCATTTAAAAATATGATGGAAACTTTAGAAATTGCAATGATAGTGATATTTATGAGCGAGACAATGTTCCAAATATCATGCTGAGATTAATAGGAAGCTACTCTGCAATTTAATTATTTATAAAAATGCACCATTTATATGTTCATGCAATAACCTAATGCATAGGCATTACCAAAGCTTATGCAAGAGATTAGACATAAAGCGGCGCTACATTAAATCGTTGTTCATCATCATCCTCGATTCTGATAATTTCGACTTGCCTAAACTTTTTTAGCACAAAAAAGAAACACTTTTTCTTTATACATAAAACGAAAGAAGGCTTACTTTAATCCAATCTGAAAAGACTCCAAGTCGGTGGGAATGCACGCCGCATATATCCAAGCACAAAAGGCTTGTTCCTTCCTCTAACTCTGTGGCTCTCCGTAAACCCTACAACCAATTCTTCATCCATCGAGTTCCTGCGCTTTTTTTTTTTCTCCAGAAATTCGACAGCCACCGTGCGCCTCGCCCTGCCAGCGATTGCTTCCTTTGAGTAGAGCCTCCGACCGCAGTGAGCCCCATCGGTGATTCTGATGCGCAATCGTCGTCGGTCCGGCGATCTGGGACATTCCCGCCGACTTCACGGTCAATCGATCCGGAAGCCCATTTTTTTAAGTATGAACGTTTATAGCAACACAAAAGCCCTACTAACCAAATACATAAAAGCCCATCAGGTAGGGGATTTTTAAAAGAACACCAAATATTACAAAATACAAATAAATAAATTTATGGAATAGATGAGATTAAATAAATATCTGAAACAAATAAAATATGTATGAAGAGCACTTATCCCTTCTCAAAATTCAAAGAGGTAGGTAAGTCGATACATATAAAAACACAATACGTCAATTTACTTCTCTAATAAAATAAATCAATAGAGTTCTAAAATACAAGAAACCCTACAGAATGGACACGAAGAGTGTCTGGACCAGTTAAAAAGCCTTTAAAATAACTCTCTGCGAATTTCTCTGGACAGCAAAGTCTTGCGTGGTCACTTCAGCATTTCTCCTTTGCCTACTTCTTCAATAATTATGCTTAAACATCTACAAAACTTTGCGTCACGAGCCATGATCGCCACTCAAATGGTGACAAACTCAATCACGTCTCATTCGTGCAATCACAATGTGGTAAAAAAAGTATCAGTGTTTCGTGCTAATCTCCAAATTCATCTTAGTGAATCATGAAGTCCCAGAAGAAGATATAAAGCCCCCCTTTCGAGCTCCAAAGCTTGATCTGATCGGCCATGGCGAAGCCAAGCACACAAAATAGAGGCCTTCCTTTGAAAGCCAAGGAGCTCTCCATCTCCATCCTTGTCATCTCTCTGCCCTTCCTCTACGTATCTCTCCTCCACATCCCTCCTTCCTCCCTCTTCACTGACACCACCTTTTGGTTCCTCATGTCCAATTCCCTCATCATCATTGTGGCTGCGGACTCCGGCATCTTCTCCTCCCCAGCGGTTACCGCTGTCGCTTCGGAAGAGGTTCTCCATGATGAGTACATCATGCACCTCAAGGACAAGGACAGTCGCAGTGTTGCCTTGGTCGTCGTGAAGGAGGAGCAGGAGGAAGTAGAGCAAGAACATGAAAGAAATAGTGTAGTTTTGTATCAGACTTCAGATCCTCCTGATCCATTGGAACAGAAGCAGGACGATGCAGTTGGAGAGACCCTCGAAGAAATGGAAGAGCCTGCGAAGAGTGTAGTTTTGCCACAGGACACAAATCCTGAACAGGAATTAGATTGGGACGAAACAAGCGCGAGCAGTGAGAGCGATGGGTATTCCAGCATGTCAGACGAGGAGCTCAATAAGAGAGTGGAAGAGTTTATTAGGAAGATTAACAGGGAGATTAGGCTTCAACAGATCAGAAATTAATGAATTGAGAGTTTTGCCGTTCGATCTGAAACCTGAAGCAGATATAGTTTGTGTTTAGAATGGAAGAGTTTAGTTAATTATTCAAAGTTGGTGTTAGTTTCAGGATTTCTGCAGTAATTAAGTTTAGTTTTGTCCCCAAAAAAAAATTTGTAAAATAATATTATGATATATATATGGATTTTAACATGTTGTGCAGTAAATTTGTTGTTGCATCTGCATCGACAAGTCAACGTTGTTTGTCGATGGCTTTTGGGATTATCATAAATTTGCTATAGTTTAATGATTTTACATTCTCTTTTACTCCACCGTGTGAATTTTATTTTTCTTTTATTTTGGTCTCATATTCAAGGCACTGCTTTCATAGGCTCGATTGTTACTTTAGTTGTTGGTTTTTTTAAATAAAAAAAAAATCGCCAAATGTATCTTGTGCTGTCAGTTGGATGAGCCGTCAGTATGAAGGAGTGACAACACGTGGAAAACGCAAGCGATCGATACGGCGACAGACAACGTGTGCATGGGCCAGGGAGGAATGCATATACAATCCATGCGATAAAACAAACGCCAACACGTTGGCGAAGTGGAACCGCAGTGAACGCCCACAGCAAACGGCCTGACGTCCCCTTGCTGTCGGGCAAAACATCTCACCTGCTACCTGGCGAGTTTATCGTTTAATTTTTCTGACGATCAATCGCCGATTAATGCCCTCGAATACGGTGCAGCTGCAGCTCACGTGATAATTTTTTTAGATATTCTATAATCGAATTTTTTTAGGATAATTTTCTTTAAAATAAATTTTTTACAATTAATGAACCGTCTACTATAAACACTTTTAAATTTATTCTTCTGATGATTAATTAAAAAAATATATATTAAAAAAATAAATAAATAATCATGGTGAATCATCATTAAGCTCTGTTTAAGAGTAGACGAAGAAAAAGAAAAAAAAAGAATTTAAATATTATTTGAAAAGGAGTGAGGGAAGAGGAAAGAAGAGTAAATTTAAAATTTTTTAATCCATGAAGTTTTTTACGAGTGTAAGTGATGTGGTCAAAATACATATTATCAAGTGGTGAGGTCAAGTCAACGGTTAAGATGAAATGACATCCCTTTGAGCTCGATCGAGTAAAGCATGAGTCAGCTCAAGTAAGTTTGAAAAGCTCTCGAGTTAAGCTTGGCAATTAAGTCTGATTTAATCTCATGAACTTTGTCTCCTAAGCTCAGATAGCAATTAAGTCTGATTTAATCTCATGAACTTTGTCTCCCAAGCTTAGATAGAGCTTAGTTCAGCAAATTGATCCTCCGAGCTTGGATAATCACATGAGTTCAGTATGGTAGGTTGGTCTCTCGAACTCGAATGAACACTGGAGCTCAAATAATGATTAGCTACCACATGTTCACATCCCTACGTTTCCACGAAGT
>JBAMHZ010000059.1:42585-61202 GCA_037177395.1 Alpinia galanga | reverse complement strand
ATTCTTTGGCCCAACCAACATCTTTATTTTTTTATATGCTAAAAGAGAAAATAAAGGATTAAAAGGCAGTATAAACGCTAATCTTTGACCACATATATATTTTTTCTTAATTCCATATTTCCTAACGAAACACCAATAAATGTGTGGTGGCGAAGAGTGAATAAAAGAATGATTGTGAGAGATACTAGTTGTGCGGCAGGCAAGCAACTTCGAGGTATAATTATAGATGCTGTCCTTTTAAGTCTCCAGACTAATTCTATTGTAAATATATAGAAATTTAATTTTTAGAGAAGTCACGACTTTAGACGATTAAGGATTACCTTACATGTCAATTAGATTTTTAATTTATCCCTTTCTCAATAGCGTCGACTGAGAGGGATATATATAAAAATTGTTGAATATATGGAAGTGTCAATTGAAACTTTTTTTTAGCAGGTATTTTTCAGTGCTAGCGCCGACGACAACCCTGTTGGCGTCACCTACCAAGGCGGCGTAATAGTGGAGAAGGTTGCCCGGCCTTTGTCTAGAGGATACCTCAAGCTCAAGAACCGAAACCCCAACGAGAATCCCTCCGTCACCTTCAACTACTTCGCAGCGCCGGAGGATGTGGAGGTCTGTGTGGAGAGCATGAAGACCGTCCTAAGAGCCCTCCAATCCGAACCACTCGCCAAGTACCGGTATCCTGATCTCACCATGGATGACCTTGTTGACATTTCTGCGAACCTCATCCCGAACAAGCGACCGAGACAAAGCACTTACAACTCCACCAACCTCGATCAGTACTGCAAGGACGTGGTGTTGACCATTTGGCATTACCACGGCGGATGCCAAGTGGGGCAAGTGGTCGACCGGGAGCACAGAGTTCTCGGCGTGGACGCGCTCAGAGTGATCGATGGCTCCACTTTTAGCTTCTCCCCGGGAACGAATCCACAAGCTACTGTTATGATGCTGGGAAGGTACTTATCAGTTCAATTAATTATATCTTCGCGTAGACATATATATATCTTATCAGTTCAATTAATTCGAACTCTAATTTGTGGTGCAGGTACATGGGCCTAAAGTTGCTAAACAAGAGATTGGGCCAAAAGAACATGCATTAATTAACTACAGTTGTGTCTACTTTCATAAATGAATCCAACGGAAGATTTATAAGGATGAAGGTTTCAACAGAAGTAACATGTTCCTTTAAGTGAAATATTAATGCAGTCGGTTTTTTATCCTTTTCGTTGAGTCTACGACCATAGCAGTAATTCTATTAAAGTCAACATTGATTAGATGACGTCGATGCTCTAGCTTATAACTCTCTTAAATTATATATATCGGAGAATAAAATGAGTAATAATAAGGTAGAATGTAAATTGACAGAGTCAATATACTTAATCTCCCCCCTCTCTTATATCCCAACCTGCATTATATATCATCTCTAAGAATCTTTGTCCATCCAGATCATCCTCTAATAACACTCTTTGTTGGGCTATTAGGAGATAATTGCTACAGGCAATCTCCTCCTGATATGTTATGTGTTCAAGAGCCACCATCAAGAAAGACCATTAGGGGACCGGATGTGACACACATTGTTAGGAATTTCATCTATAATCTCTAGGTTTCTGACTCCTCATACTCCTGACTCCTTATACTCCCAAGGCTCCCGACTCCTCCTGCGCTGACTCCTCGTGCTCCTGCCTCCCGGGTCATTTGACTGTTAGTGCAATCAGCATAGGTTACGATTGACCAAACTCGAGTTGAGTTTTGATGTTTGACAACTGTTAATGTTGGTCAACATATGTTTGACAATTTATGCTTAACAATATGGTTTGACTAGACCCGACAAATCGAATAACGGATTAGATTCGTGTCTAGACACGATCTAGACACGATCCAAAAACATTAATCTATATCCAATCCATTTAATTTTTTGTGACAATGAGTTCAATCTGAACACGAACTACTTAGTTTTGGGTAGACACAATACGATCTATTAGATACGAAAAAATACTTATAAAATGGATTACAAGAAATGATCCGAACCAATAGATACGAAAAAACTTATAATTACATGAAAATGCAATAACCTAAGCAAAATATAAAACAGATTACTAGACATGATCCAAACCAATAGACATAAAAAGATTCATAAGTATACTATAATGTAATAACTTAAATAAATGAACTTATAAAAAATTAACAATTTCCACAATCCATAAGTACACGAAAATATATAGGGGACTGGGTATAAAGACTGGGCTGGACTTTTAGCTTTCTTTTTCATGCATAGATTTTTTTTAAGTAAAAAAAAAGGTAAACAGGTCTAACCGATCTAACAGGTCAGGAGATAAGACATTAATCTGACACAAAATTTTTACGTATTTAATGGATAGACACGAAATAAACATGAATCCGAAAATGTACGATCTAGACACGAAAAAAGCGGATTGTGTTTGTGTCATGTTTTAGTGTCGTGTCCAGATTTGTCAGGTCTATCTACAGGTACTGATATAATAGCATAGCGTATTGGATGATTGAATATTTTCCATATGGAGTATAATATACAATTATGGTTTGTTTATTTTACTCCTTTAATTCAAATTTTCTGTTGCTTCTGGTATCTGCTTTAGGTCATCATCAAATAGAATGTGATCAAGATCCAGATGCTTAAGAAGATTTTGGTGACAGTTATCTGATCAACAATAAAGCAGAATCTTATGATTTAGCATTTTCTTAGCAATAAAGTTGATTTTAAGTGTTCAAGTTAATATAACATGCTACCAATTTGAGATAACTCCCCCTTTCAGGCTTAATAACTTTAGTCAAATTAAGAACCTTTAGGAAATTCAGGTGCTTTCTTTTCTATATCTGTTTTTTCTTAGTTTTTTGTTTCCACTCTAGCTATGGTGAAATTGAGATACAATTTTAAATTTATCTAGGAAATTGAGGTGCTTTTTTAAATTTGTCTCTAGATTTTAGAGTCATTTTTATAGGAATTAAGGAGAAATAAGTGTCATTATAACTTATGCGGTAGAGAATTGTCCAACATGCCTCTGTAGATATGGCGAAACCTCCACTCTGTTCCATGCAAATCTTTCGCAGTAATCTCTTGCGAAGGTCGCTGCTGCTTATAGTCCTATTTAGAAGAGTAGAAGCAGCAAACTCATAAGGTTGAAGTAATGGTTTTCATATCAACAGGTAGTAGGCACAGTAGAAAGAAGCAATGTATTTAAACATAGAGAATCTAACTAGAGGCATTGTGCCAGGAAACTGAAAATAGAACATGTTTAAAATGTCCAATTACCAGTGGAGGAAAACAGTCCTCAGCAGCTCGACGAGGGACAGAGAACCCTCCGTGGGTGCTGGTGTCAGAGGCAGTCAGAGTCTTACAGAACATATGGGGCATGGATGATCTGCTCATGGATTCACTATCCTCGCATGCCTCTTCTCCTTCAGTCTCGCCCTTGTTCACTCTTCCTTCCGATTCCTAAGCCAAAAATGGGTAACGACATCAAAAATGAAAGAAATACGATGGCAAAGTGCCAAACGGGAATGAGGAGACTAACCTCGCTTTCGGGGACAAGAGAAAGCCGGGCGTAAACTTCGTCCGTGCCCACGTCAGCCTGCGTCAAAGGTATTATAGTGTGACAAGAAAGATCTCACATTTAAAACCCTAGAACTGAATGGAATAAAGCAGAGGGCAGACGAACAAACATGGAGACTAATATCCATCACACGGCAGAACACATGAGGTGGCACATCGAAGCGGCAGGCTCCCCATCTCCCTCCGTCGCAATCAACGCCACTGAACCCCAGGTACTCCAGATGCCCCTGAGGAAGGTACACCACCAAGCTCCCCTTTTTGGGCAGCCATATCCGGGGCCCCGCGCACGCATGCCAGAGCTCTAGGCACACCGACACCGCCTGAGGCGCGTCCGCCGCCGAAGGGGCAGCGCCGATCCCCGTCGACTGCTCAGGTTCCTCTTCCTCCTCCTCCTCTATGGTATTCAGATCGATGCCCATGTGTCTGAACTCAGCGAAACAAGAAGCAAGAACCAAACGGAAGCGGGAGCGGCGATAGGTAACAGACTCGGGTGGAGATGTAGATTAGGGAGGAAGCAGCGAGGACACAGGGATGATGAAGAGACGCATGACGGCGATGGTGGGGAGGCTTGTGAGGGGGGCCTAAAAGATCGAAGGGCCAAAGAAGACAAGCGTTGGAGGCGGGAGACGAGCAGCAGAGTGAGCAGAGCAGAAGAACAGCGAGCCGCAGAAGCAGCAGATAGATATAAGTGCTAAAGACCAAAAACTTTAGCTTTTCTTTTTCTCACTTTCTTCCTACTCCCCATCTTTCTCGGGGCTCCCTAAACATTATACATAAGCTTTGCCAAAAGGAAACGAGTCAAAAGCGACGCCCCAACCACGCCCCCACCGTACTCCCTGCAACAGGCCCGACCCTCTTAACTATCTCAACCCCTCTCAACAATCAACTCGATCCTCTCCTCCATCTTCTCCCGGTCTAAGATGCTTGCTGTTGTGTTGTTTTGCGTTTGTCGTTGGTGGCTGCACCTGGGCACTGCCTCCGCGTCAATGCATGAATCAAACGGGGAGCAATGAGTGAGAGCGAAGAAGGCGGAGGCCTCGCATCACTTTCTCCTCGCTTTTATCCATGGAACAGTGCTCATATTGCAGCTGTCGCAGACAGAGGTGGTGAGGTCAGAGATGAGCACGGTGGCAGCAGCGCTGCCGGTGGGCGCTTTTACTTGCTTCACTGCCCTGTTCTGATCAGCTGCCGCGAGAGCGACCTCTTATGCATTTACCCGTCTCATTTTTCGCATTAAATGCCCCTCCTTTTTCTCTCTCACACAACTTTGTTTTCTCTCCATGCTACATCAGTCGACAAGACGTAAGAACCCTTCTGCTTTCCCCCGGGTGCTGTGTATATTATTATTTTGCTCGATTCTCGATTCTCGATTCTCGATGCTCGCCACCCCACTCTACTCTGCTTTGTAATACACAGCAAAACTCAGTTCTTTCTCTCGTCGGCCCCGCCTCCCTCTTTAGAGAATTGTTTGGACGTGGATTATTCACGTCTCGCGCACTCTCGCTCTGCTGCTGTCCTGCTTGCTGCTGCCGCTGCTGCTGCTGGGAGAGAGGGACCAGCTCAAGCTCAGCTGTGGCTGTGCGTGAGGATAAAGACTACTTATGTAATTGGTTGGCATTGTTGGGATTTTAACGCGCTGGGCCGCCCCCATGTGGCATTCGACCTCCTCGTCGAGACAAGCATGGAAAAGAAAGGGTTTTTGCAAGGGCACAGGGCATAAAAGCCCCATCCCAATCCCTAAAGTAGCTTCCAAGTGGAAAAACTGTGCGTTGCAGTATAAAGGACGCTCGCTCCTCCAAATCTATCTCCCAGTCTCTGAAGAAGAAGAATAAATCATCATAATCCAACGGCCTTCTAAATGAGAAAGATATTAATCTCAAACGACATGCATTTTAGAGATATTAATTTTTATCCATTATAAAAACTCTAATACTAGAAAATCATTACTTTGAAAATAGTATCTTGTAAGAAAAAAAAAGATTATATAATGGATCCTTCGTCCTTTCCCGAAACCTACAAGCTTCCTACACCGAATTACTTTTTTTAAAAAAAAAAAACTCTAATATTACTCGAATATCAAATCAATTACGCCTGTGCGAAGACTACATTGCTCGATACGTGCTTCCTCTTGCAGTGGTCGGAGCCTACCCACTGCTGTGCTTCCGTCTGCATATACAGCGCTGCCGTCGATAAGGTTGAGCGACTGCGCTTAAAATTCTGCAGTTTTAAACAAAATGCAACTGTTGGGAAAACTATTCCAAGTGCCCAAAGTCCATAAATAACTCGGTAAAAAATGTGTTGAAAAGTAGCCATGGCAAGCAAGATTTGGGGTACGTTAAAGGATTCCTCCAAATAGTCACAGTGGTGTTGGGCCCTGAGCACAGAGGCTCACGTGGTGGGGGCAGTGAACGGTGAGGAACCAGAAATTTAAGTACGTCCCCCTCGATTTCTCGGTCCAATCAATGCACTATCCAACAAAGCTCTTCGCTCGCATTGCTTTTGTAACGTTAAGGTTGGTGGCGTCCCACGGCTCACAGTAAGGTCCCCCGGATAAACCGCCCTTGGCTTTCCTGCCTGACACACAAACTCTTTTCGTTTAACTTTACTTCAAAAGAAAAATCTGAACATCAAAACCGGAAAATTAGAACAAAAGAAAAAAGAACACAGCAGCTGACAACGGGATAATTCATCTTCGCATAGAAATTTTTAGTTTTTAAATTTCAAATTAGATCCAACCGGCTAAAACCAATGTTGGTTAATCTTGCTTCGACGATAATGGAGGTGGATAGATATTAAAGAAAATTCTCTTGTGCACGCACTTGCATTATTGAATGGATGAAGATAGATTGCTCGGATGATGATGGCCACCTAGTCTGTGTCTGTCCTTGGTTTATTACTGAAATGGTGACGAGCAACTAGAAAGTGGAGGAGCCGCCCTAGTTGAGCAGTGGGGTGAAGCCCAATGATTTGGCGTAGCACAAGGACGGCACTTGCACGCTTATTAGGCAACGCCTTATGTCCCCATCAGGGCCTTGCCTGTTCTTTCTAACCCATCAGAATTCGCTTCCAACCGGATTTAGCATGGACAATGAATTACATTGACTGATAGATAACAAAGACGGCCATAAAAATCTTATCATTTCAATTTTCCCCCCCTCAGTTTCTCTTTCATTTGCTTCCTTACTAGCAGAGAGCTTCTTAACCTGAGCCGGAGAGAGAGCTAAACCAGTGAAGAGGGTAAGAGAATGACAAGTGAGAGCAGTGTGTCCCTTAATGAGTCACAACAGCACGTCTTTTAACACGACATCTATCTTTAATCTTTTACTTTCTTTTCTTGTTGTTTTGTGGAGGCAGGGCCAAAAAATTATATACGACTTAGGTGTTACAGGATTTTTCTCTATTAGCCACCAATTTCACTCCCCCACGAAGAAACAGGAATTCCGTAATCATATCAAAGCTAATTTTCGCCAGCGTTTTTTGTCTTTTAATGCGGCAGCTTAATTAAAGAACAATATGTTGATTAGATTAAGTAAATAAAAGTTATTAACAAGATAACCCTAATCCATGAGTCATCATGCTCTGCTATTAGTGCAACTGAACTCACTAAAATAAATGAAGCCATGACATGACTTTGGGAAAAATAAACACGGGACACGCATTTCTTAAAGATGGACATTTGTCGACGTCGATGTGGCTCTGCAAGTTTTCATGTCTTCATTTGATTCCGCGCCATAAATATAGACAATTTTCTAACAGGAATGACGAACAATTTTGATTCTTTGTTTTTTTTTTCAGTATGTATATTACCCTTCATTTTTTACTCTTAAGATCCAGTCTAATTAGCACGTTAATTTTAAAAAATTATCTGGAGAGATGATTTATGGCTCAAAAATGAAATTTTAATTAGTTCGCATATTTATTGGTTATGATTGTCAGCGTTTCTGTCTGCTTTGCAGACTGCTATTTATTAAATGAGGTCAGAAATCAGTTGATGCATAGGAAAAGCAGTATGGATACAGCAGTAAAGTAATTACGAGTTGAAATCCTGCCAATCCAAAAAAGAATCACAGTTTCAAAAAAGGGCCCTAACCATTGGGCTGAGAAATTGAAGCCTTGAACTCGTTCAGAATCAGATAACAAATTAAAGACTTGTACTCGATGCCGATGACCATGCATCACCAACATACAGTAGCCATGCAACATATGACAGTTAACAATTCAAGGAAGGGAAGAAGCCCCACTGCTGGAATGCCCTGCAAAGTTAGGCACCAGATGCGTCGGACCATTATTTTCTTCCCTTCTTCTCTGGTTGTAAGATCCAATAACAGAAGAATTGTAGCAGATATTATTACTGATGCCGCTGCCACGATCGTCCCCTGCAGAACTGAGGCAGCTTGTCTGAAACAGAGCATGAGATCTGTTGGCGACGCCCGCTCCTCCGCATTGCCTCGGTTGTGTTTGATAGAAAACCTTGGAGACGACGAGCTGGCCTTCCTTCTCTTCCTCGTCGGAGCCCAAGTGGTACTGGTGCATCACCCAGTTGGTCTTCTCCGGTTTCCGTTGCTTGCCGTAGTTGGAGTAGAGGACGAGGATCTTCTTGTAGCCCTTCAGGTTGCCGCCGACGAGTACTGGCCGGGTTTTTCCGGTCTTGTGCCACCGTGTCTCGCAGCCGTGCTGGTCGTTGAGGACTTTTCTGCGCTTCCTAGTGCCGGTGGTGTAGGCCTTGGACGGGCGGTGGAAGAAGTGGCGGACAATGCCATCCCTGCTCACCCCTTTTATATATATATGTTGCAGCACATGCACACATTAAATCGCTAAGCTCTAATTAATATCTCTATTTTTTTCATGGATGGGATTCACTTTAGAATCAAACAAAACAAATTGATTACTAATCAAGTCGATGATTATGTAAACAAGAGAAAACATCACAGATACTTCTCATTTCTTTACGACGTTAATTAAGGATGTTCTAAGACGTAAAGACAAAAAAAATCATTTGCAGATGAATGATATCATTATGATCGTAAATGATTTAATTTGGAGCATTTGGATATATATTTTTCAGCACTTGATATAATTAATGGAAGTATTTATCAAGAGTTGTTAAAATATGTGCAATTTTTTGAGCTGAACTATAACTTTTAAAAATAAATCCAGAAAAGACAAAACAAAGTACTCATTTTTACAAAAAAAAAAATCTAATAAAATTCTATGAAAAAAATAATTTACAATTTTCCCACAACAATATATTTGAATGATGAAATATATTTGTTAAAACCTTCTCCATACTTATAATTATGTACTCTATCAAATAATATCTCGCCTATTAATTAACACTAGTTTTTTTTTTGTTGGTTGTAATTTTCTTATAAATCCACTCTAAAAACCTACTTTTTTTTTTTCTAAGTAACAGAGAAAACCTACATATTGTGATAAATTGCTACACACTAATGAGTAATTGATTTTCTTATTTATTTCGCCAAGCCAAAAAAAGGTCTGTAATTAACCAAGTTAATTAGATAAATTAATATAATTAAGCTTGGTAATCTCAAGAATTATCCTATTCATCAAATTCACATATTGTAAAACAAATACACGTTAATTCATTCTTGTCCTTAATTAATTTTAAAAATCATGCAGTAATGCATACCACGATTTTCTCTTCTGATCATTCAATTTATCAAATTTTATTTCAAGTGTTGATCATTTGTAATTTATTATATGTGTGTACGTGTATATAATATTATTTAAGATAATTTCTCAATTGTCGCAATAAGGAAACAGCACTGATTTATGGGCTAAATACACATACCTTCTCTCAAAAAAAAAGAAGATTTAGATTAAATTGATCAATAATTAACTTCAGAGTATAAAATTTTGCATGTAAATTGAATTTTCAAAATGAGAATAATTAGTTAAGATGTTGATTATTTAGTACCAGGAAGCTTCTGCGGGTGGGTGTAGCAGATGCCGCTCTCTCCTTCAATTGTCGGGATGAAGTCATCGACGAGTGGATGAAACTTCTGCAACTCTGGCCGGGTCTTCCCCTCCAAGTGCTCCAGTAACTCCTGGTCCGTCGGGTCAAACTTCACTCCGGCCGGCAATCCCGGCAACCCGTCAAATCCACCACCCTAGCACACTCATGATCATCAATATATATTAATGCATTAACTAATTAATTAAGCGCAATATCATTAATATGCAATCAAATAATCTGTGGATGAGACCTGGCGATGCTCCTGAAGGTGGATGCAATGGCCACAAGAAGGACATGTCTTGATTAAACTGGAGTTCAATCTCCTTCCAACAGAGGAGGCGGCAGCGGCAGCAGCTGGACTTTGGCCATCCTTGTTGTTGCACCATGTCATCTTAGTTTGTGAACTCTCCTTCGTCTCCAGGCGACAACAAAGAGGACAATAATCAAACGAGGCAAGAAGGCGAGGAAAAATTAAGGGAGGGAAAGGAAGGAAAAGAGAGAGTCCTAGGCCTATGACCGTACAGTAGATCACTTGTCCTTGAAGTGCTGGGAAAGAATAGTATTTCCTTCTTCCATGATCGGTCCCTTCCGGCCAATCCTCGATCAGCCACGATCCACCTTTGGCTCGCCGTTCGAGCAAAAGAGAAAGGAACCAATACTTGCTATGGCGCAATCAATCTCCAGCTTCTTCCACACAAAGAGAAAGAGAAAAAGAAGAAGAAGAAGATAAAAAAAAGATGGCAACTTAATTACGATTATAAGGACAATTTGAGCATGAAATAGTTGGAAGATGCATCTTGGATACTTAAATACATGCTCATGTGAGATTAAAACAAAGAATATGAAATCGAGGAATGTGGAGGAAAGACAAATATACGTGCTAACAGAAGAGAAGGTTGAGTAAAAACGGGGCAAAAGGGAGGTGGTAAGAGACGTTTCACCTCACGGAGAGACGTATACAAACTAATTAAACAACAACGAGAGAGAGAGAGAGAGAGAGAGAGGTTAGATTCTTGCTTTTGCTTTCAGGTCCAAAGTCACGTTGGAGTAATCTGGAAGATAATGCATGCTTAATGGTTTTGTTGTATTAGTTTGGTAATTTCAAAATAGTGATTAAAATATATATATATATATATATATATATATATATATTCATATCAAGAGATGGAGATTACAATACACTCATAGCAGCTAGCGACTATCAGACTTGGAAACGAAGCATGTGCATATATTAGAGTTATAAGAAGCGAGCTATATACGAGCTCTTAAAGTAGAGCATCGTTTGTAAATTGGAAGACCGCATTCTAGCTAAAGTATTTCAAGTTGAAAAGCCTAAAGCCTAAGCAAAAGAAATTTAATTTTGTTGATAACCATTATTTTTGGGCTAGTTTTGATGAATAAAATGTCCTATTTGTTATTTAAAATTATTTTTATCCCGTAAAAATTAATTAATTAGATCGAGTTAGATTACGTCATATCGATGTGAGAAAATAGTCAGGGATACCGAAGCCGAACCCAACCCTTGGGGGGTAATTTAGGATTATATATCTTATATAAAAAGCTTGCATTGTGTCCTCTTTTTCCCGGCACATAAAATTATGAGAGGGAAGATTAATTAAATCTTTGAAAAAATAAGAGTTATGCAAGAATAGATTACATTGCAATTCTTGAGTAGGTGAAGATTTTAATTATCCTAGCTACTTATAGTATCAAAGTCGTCCGTCCCGTACGTGCTATGATTTGGAATAAATCTATAGATCTTTTATCCTCACATTATGTTATTTTTTAGGATAAATTAATTATATTTTATTTTAATTACTATTAAATTTAAAAAATAAAGAAAACACACACGACATCATCGATTAAAATTGATCTGTGAAATATGACATCATCTGTTTTTTTTTATATGATAGGAAAGTATTATAGTAATCACTGAAAATTCAGAATTATCTTTGATAAAATAATTTAAAAGTATCAAATGAAGCATAAAAGCTTTGACTTTAAAATTTTCAAATTTGCAAAAAAAAAATAAATTCAAGGTGATAGTATATTTATTTTTATGATATTATATTAATTGTATTGATTAATTTGTTATTTATTATTATAATAAAAAATATTTTATTATCTTATTCCATAGTATATACCGATAGCTATATGCATGGTCTTGGGGCAAAAAAAAATTGAATATAAAATATCTTATGAATTTGATTTAAAAAAAAAAAAAAAGAGTGGGGGAGTCGTTTATAATTAAAGACGGTCTTTTAATTTTTGCCGTTGAAAAGAGTTTCCCGGCACGCAGGAGATAGAAGAGGATTTCAATGAATTGGAGTTAAAAGACATGGATGAAGAAGAGGAAGAAGTGATTCAACTGGAGTATATGAAATCATAAAAGAAGACGTTGACGGATGTACTTTGAGTTATAAAACCAAAGACATCTATTTTCACATCAATAAATCGCTCCACAAATTAGCGCGACTTGACTGACAGAGCGTCAATCCGCGAAAGGCAATAAAAGATATTTATTACCGATGCATTCTGACAACAGTCAATTACCTCACCAAATCTTTGTTCAAACAATCTATCCAAAGTGCAGATCTTTGAAGACACTTTTCGAAAGATTTCAGACGAAAGGAAACGCGGGATAAAAATGCAGAAACATTTTCAGAACCTAACCTCCATCAAGGCTACTGGCACAAAATCTTGAAGAGAAAGAATCTCGTTGTGGAAAAGATGCATTGAGATTAATACTTGTGTTTCCAGCGTAAGACCAGTGCAGAGTTAGTTGTATTCGAACGGTATGCGACAAAATAACATGAAGCTCCTTGGCTATTAACTAAACTAACGACGATGTCCTCCTAATGCTATTGATTAAGCAGGGTATCAGACAAGCTTCGGCTCCTTAATTGACGGGTTAACCATGTTGTCGTGAGCCACCTCAATGAGCATCTTCACCGCAATTCTCATGGATGGGCGATTGATCGGGAGAGAGGCGGTGCAGAGAAGACCGATGTTGATTACCTTGCGAATTTCTTCCTTGAAACAAAGATTGAGCCTTGGATCGATCACACTATCCACTCCTTTCTGCTCCATCGTGCAGCACACCCACTTGACCAAATCCTTCTCTCCGAACTCAGGATCCACCGGAAATCTCCCAGTCACAAGCTCAAGGATAACTACGCCGAAGCTATATATGTCACTTTTTTCAGTAACCCGCAGCGTGTACGCATACTCTACACAAAGAAGCAGAGCCCTCGCAGTGAAACAGAGCGTATCTAGAACAAGAAGAAAAAAAACAGAGGAGTGGAAGCGGGCGAACCTGGAGCAATGTAACCGCAGGAACCAGCAACGACTGACATGGACTGTGGTCCCTTCTCAAGGGCCTTGGCGAGGCCAAAGTCTGCAACTTTGGCCCCAAACTCGGCGTCCAACAATATGTTATTGGACTTGACGTCTCGATGAACGATAGGCGGTTCGCAGTCGTGGTGAAGGTAGCAAAGCCCCTCCGCCGCATCCACGGCAATCTTCAACCTCATTGGCCAGTCGAGCTGGGCTCCTTTGCTGCTGTGTAGCTTGTCTCCCAAGCTCCCATTTGGCATGTACTCGTACACCAAAAGCTTGCAGTCGTTGTGCGTGCAACAGCACCACAGTTTCACGATGTTCTTGTGCCTTATCTTCCCCAAAGTTGCCACCTCTGCTTCGAAGCTATCCCCGAAGCCCTGACGAAAGCAACTCTTTTTAGAGGTTCCCCAGAGTTTCTTCACTGCCACCACGTCGCCGCTTGCGAGCACAACCCTGTAGACCCTGCCAGAAGCTCCGGTGCCAATCACGTTATCTTCGTCCAGGCAATTCAAGATTTCATTCTCACTGAGCACAAGCTTATGGAAGGAAGTGAGCTTCAATTTTAGCTTATCTAGTGCTGGTTGTGCCGGCTTCGGATTCTTATTCATATAATAAAACCAAATTGCACCGAGCACGAGCACGAGCGCTAAGAGCACAAATAACGATCGAAGAAGCCATACCATCACTTCGCGCTCAGGATTGCCTTCGTCTTTCATTCGGGGACAGAGGCCAGTGAATAAGTCCCCGCATAAGCCGGGATTGCCCAAGAAGCTGTTCTGATAGCCCTGAGCCACAAGCAGAGGAGGTAGACCGCCAGATAGCTGGTTGTTTGATAGGTTGAATTGAATGAGTTTAAGGTTCTGCAGCTCTATTGGAATCATTCCGCTGAGTTTATTCCCAGAAAGATCGAGATAATTAAGCACTGGAAGATCGCCAATCTCAGACGGAATGCTACCGGAAAACTCATTGTCCGCGAGGTTCAGCTGGCTAAGCTTCTTCCACGACTGGATCCCTCTGAGGAGCTCGCCGGAGAGGGAATTGTTGTGGAGGTCCAGCTCTCCAAGCACAGAAAGGTTCCGCATGCTCGTTGGTAAAGGCCCCGAGAGGCGGTTATTGGCTGCCGAGAACTCGTACATATTGAACAGAGATCCGATTTCCTCCGGAATGGGACCGCTAAACTGGTTGTCAGAGAGTAGTAGCATGGATAGATTGGCCGCGGTGGATATCTCTGGAGAGATACTGCCGAAGAAAGAATTACCGGATAACTCGAGCAACCACAAGTGAGGCAGTCCCCAAAATCCGGAGGGAACCTCGCCGGAAAGACGATTGTTACGCAGTCGCACGCGTGTTAACGTCCTACATCTGCCAAGACTCTCCGGCAACCTTCCAGAGAATGAATTGTTTAACAAAAGCAGCTCGGCCAGCACGCTGCCGCCACATAAACCTTCAGGAATTTTGCCGGAGAAGAAGTTGTCGGCGAGATCAAGGAAGCTAAGTGGACAGTTCGTGCCAAAATCAGCAGGTAGAGAACCCGTTAACTGGTTGGAGAACAGCCGGAGATCGATAAGGTTCTTGCACCGAGAAATGGTCCGAGGGATCTGCCCGACTAGATTGTTCTCATAAAGATGCAAATTTTCGAGGTTTGGAGCGAGGAAAATGTCGTCAGGGATACAGCCGGAAAGCTTGTTCATGGAGGCGTCAAGGAAGCGGAGTTGGGTGAGGTTGGAGAAGCCACTGGGAATTGGGCCGGAAAGCGAATTAGAGTACAGCTCAATTTGGACCGCCGACGACAACCGAGCGAGAGATTGGGGAATGCTTCCGGTGAGCGAATTATAGGTGAGGTCAAGAATTACTAGCAAGGAAAGGTGGCCAAGCTCCGGTGGAATGCGGCCGACGAGGTTGCAACCGGCGAGCCAGAGCACGCGCAGCTGCGTGAGGTTTGCAAATGTTGGCGGGATCGGAGACGGAGCGAAGTCGTTGTAAGAAAGATTAAGCTCGCGAAGAGAAGATAAATTAGCGAAGAAGGAAGGCAGCGAGCCGATGAGCTGGTTTCCCACGAGCGACAACGATTGGAGGCTTGCGAACTGGCCAAAAGACGTCGGCACTTCGCCGGAGAAGTTGTTCTCCGTGAAATCGAGATGCAATAGTACAGGGAGAAGCGCGGGTAGGGAAGCTGGAAGCGGGCCGACGAGCAGATTCTGGGACAGGTCGAGGTGGGTAAGCGCGGAGCAGCCCTGGAGCGCGGATGATGATAAGGTGGAGTTGAGTTCATTGTTGGAAAGCGAGAGAAAGGTGAGACGAGGGAGACGGCAGAAGGCGGAAGGGAAGGTGCCGGAGAGACCGCAGTTGGAGAGGTCGACGGCGGTGACGGCGGCGGCGGAGCTGCAAGTGACACCTGTCCAGCCGCAGGGAGTGGAATCCGCCGGGTTCCAGCTGGACAAGGCGTTGTAGGGGTCGGAGAGGGAACTCTTGGCTAGGAGAAGAGAGCGGCCTTCTTGGTTGAGGGAGAGAGAGAGGTGTGGAATAAAGAAGATGAAGCTGAACAAAGAAAGCATGGAAGCATGCATATTGCAGTCCTGCAGAAGCTGAACCTACAATCTTGGCACTTGTTTATGTGCGCTTTGATATGGGTGTTAAAAAGGGAGGAAGATATGGGTGACTTACTGAAACAAGTTGGCTGTGGGAGGATTTTAAGTCGGGATCCCTTTTCTCAATGCTCGTATTGCAGCTTTGATTCAACAAGATGAAATGGGCATGGGAAATGGAAAAAGTTTGTGTTTCCGAGATTGCACAACAAAGTAAGATGGGGTAACTTTTGGCGAGTGCTTAGATTTACTGAGTAGGAATCCAGGGGATTGATTATTTTGGAGGACATATGCCTTTGGGAAGGGTTTGCGTAGAAGTTTCATATAGTTTGTTTCTCTCGTGGACGATTCTGTTCTTTCCCTCAACAATTTGCTCGCAACGTGGCGAAGAAGTGATTCTATTAAAGCATGGTTTGCATGTTGGATAGAGATTTGCATACTGTGGTGCAGGGGCTCGGTCGGAGCATATTAGCATGGATGGCAATGGGGAAGTCCAAAGGTGGGGTGGGTATAATGTTTGGCTGGATAAGGCCATTATTGATCAATCTTTCTCCCCAATTGATCTTTTTTTATTTCTTGAACATGACTGATCACATTCGATTGATTACTGATTTATCCGACGATTGTTTGTATAAGGATTTAGATCGATCGCATTAATTTGGTCGTTCTGAGCGTGAAGTCATGCATGGCGCAAATGCCAGCAGCAGGATTCCTGCACCGGTCCCTATCAAATCCATCTTCCCACCGAGCGCCAGAAATTTTATGCTCATGAAAGCCAATTCGCAATGGGACGACGCCCTGCTCTCGCAGTCTCGTGGCTTCAACTTCCAACACGAATATCTTTCGGATGGGAGTTGATCGATCGCCTCGTATCTGCCAGAGAAAAGTTTGAAAACTTCCTCACCACACTTTTGTAAAGCGAAAGACGAGCGAAACGCGTGCCATCGAGATTTAACAGGAATCTGCTGCTCTGTTTTTGATTAGGTGGATAGAGAAGAGAAGTTTATGCTAACTAAAACATAATCTTGTCCTGAAACCGTCGCCACATGAATTGTGCTGTCAGGGGAAGCGTCGATTGCATGCAAGGCAACGACAAGAGGCAGTGGAGAAGAGGACAAGGCAGGAGGGATTGACGTGAGCGCGGTCGGTGGGGGATGGAGAGGGAGAAGACACAGCTTGGTCCGTCGTTCACGTGATGCCAAGGCGATTTTGCTTGCCTGAGATGCCTTAGGGGCCGTTGTGTCCTGTTCCTCTTCGGTGCTCTTTCTCGTGATGGAACAGCAAGCAATGAGCAGCAATCCATGGCGCTTGCGATTTCTCTACATCCCATCGCTGAGTTTGCAGTTGCACGGGCCACGACTGTTTAGTGGGCGACTGGTCACGTTGTTTGGTTTGCAGCACGCTGCTGCTGCTGGGGCTAGGAATTTGAATCGGCTAATGGGTAAATATTTGTCTTTATCCTCGTCCGTTTGTGGAAAGGATCTGACTACTGTGTCCAGAAAGACAGTAGAAACATTTTGAGAAAGAAAGTAAATCGTTGAATCGAAATCAAATTTTACTAATATATAATTATATATGATATCATTTAATTTATTAACTAAACGATCGTAATTATAATTGTCGATATCAAATGTCAAGTCTGAGTCCAAACAGATTGATTAGGTAGTCCAAATAAAAGCACTGCTGAACTAATTGACTTCCAAAAAAAAAAATTGTGATCTCAAACGGAGACCATCCCTTTGAATGACTAGATACTTCACCCTCTTGTAAGTTGTAAAGAACATCAATCAATCAGCACTGCAACTCGCGAAATTATCTTTATACTTTAATGACTATATATATACACGTGAGGCCTTTAATATGCCACATGTATGGCATATATAACTAATAGGGGGTAAATTGAAGGAGACCTCAAGGCTAATTAAATAAGCTTTTATGTTTTAACAGGAGATCAATTATATCTTGACCGAGAGATCAACTTTTATATCTTAGCAGGAGATTAATTATATCTTGGCCGAGAGACCAGCTCTTATATCTCAGTAGGAGACCAATTATATCTCGACAGAAGACCAGTTACATCTCGGCAGGAGACCGGTCCTTATGTCTCAGCTGGTGATCCTTATATTTCAGTTCAGTTCTCGCTTAATCAGGCTATTCAGGGTTGATGTCTTATATAATCAAATCAGTATACGTCATCCGAGACAATATCTTACCTACTCTGCTGACAATAATAAAGTAAGGTGTCCCTGCTACATACCGCATTTATGAAAAAATGTCTCCCACGAGGGGTGCATTAATGAGGATATGGTCTGCTTGCTTGATACTATTAATAGGACAATATGGTGCCCAGAGTATACGACTGTTAGACTCATCCCTTATATAAGGGGATGCAGGCTCACCGGAGAAGGGGTTGGGTTTTTTTCTTCTCTCATTTCTCTCTATTCTCTATACTATTTCTTTTCTTCCTATGGTTGACTTGAGCATCAGAGTAGCCACGCTGGAACAGCTCCGGCATCTCCTGTCGTCTCGTTGGGTCCTTTTGCAGATGCGCAGACCGCGAAGCGATCCCCGGCTCTTCTCAGATCCAGCTCTTTAGCGTGTGCTCAATCTTCATCTCTCCCCTTGGGTCTCTCGGCAGCATCATAATTGGCGCCGTCTGTGGGAAGACCCCCATTTGCTACAAATCGAATCATAAAATGAGAGATCACGCGGAAGGTTCACACAACCGGAGCTCCGGTGAAGAGACAGCCATGACCAAAGAAACGATTGTCGCTTTCGTCACCACCACCATGGAGGACATATTGAAGAGACACTTCTCCCAAAATCAGACGTCTTTCCCCATGACGCCTAGCTATACGGCAACCCCGGCGAGGCCTGCTCCGGTGAGGCCCGCTCCAATACCACCCTCGCCATCAGCCACCATGTCGCTAGTTGGCGGTCCCACTTGTCCTAATTCCACCTCCATCCCTCCAACCTCAATGCAGATCCCCTAGAAACCAGCCGAATCATCCTCGGCCAGGCCAGTGGATAAAACAGGTGAGGTCCTGTCTTGGGAAACACCCGAGAGGGACCCCACCAGGGGGAAAGAACCGCTGGACAATTCAAGTACCCCCCTCTCTCGGGACAT
>JBAMHZ010000059.1:26748-38619 GCA_037177395.1 Alpinia galanga | reverse complement strand
TTATATTTATTCAAATGGCACATCAATGAAGTAAATACAATAACCATTGCCTTTATAAATATGATACAAAAGTTCCCATAACAATCATCTCATGATTGGCACTAAGGGCTCATACTAACAGGCACGGGGCGTCACTCTTACCACAAGACGACGCCCCATGTGCACAGATTTGATGAGCCACCATTGGATCTGTGCGGTGGCTCATCGGAGAGAGAAAGGAGGGTGTACCGAAGGGGACAAGCAATGCGTGCGAAGAAAGGAAATAAAGAAGTATTTTGAGTTATAGGGGTTTTTACAATGAAAAAATTTTCATTAATGAATTTATTATAATTTTGCGATAAATATAAAATTTGTCGGCAAATCTATGATAAATTTTATATTCGTCGCAAATTCTACGACGAATTTAAAATTCATTGCAAAAATTTACGACGAATACTATATTCATCGCAAATATTTACAATGAATTTTATATTTATCATAAATGTTTGCAACAAATATAACATTCGTTGTAAAAATTTATGATGAATATTATATTCATTGTAAAATTTCATGGATGACACTTATGTTTTTACATCAACTATGTGTGTTTTTCCAAATTTTAGTAAAAATAAGTGACGAAAAGTTTTCGTTGAAAATTTCATTATAAAATTTACGATAAATTTGATTTTTGATGAAAACTTTACAATGAATCCATTTTCGTCGCAAAATTTATAATTATTTTTTATCGCAGATTTATTTTTTTTCATTGAAAAAAAGAGTATACACACGGTACCTAAGAAACAATCTCTACTTTTTTTTTTTTTTTCAAATTGACCTCTTCCTTTTTTTTTATAATTAGTACCAAATATTTAGATGTTTGACCCAATTAATCTAAAAAAAACAATTTAATTATAAATAAATTTTTTTATTCGCCATCAAAATAAACTAGTAAATATTCACGATCTCTTCCTTCCTTGTACTATATCACTGTAAAAAAATATTTAATGTGCATCCCCCTGAGAATTAGAATTGTAGATTAAATTCCAAATGCACCTTAAGGTACACATACATAAGATATATCTCATACTAGCTAAACGTCAAAATTTTACAGTTGGAAATTGAGGTACTATATATACATCAGTCACTCCAATCAGGAGGCAACAAATTTCAAATACGAGATTGCCCTAAACCAACAGAATTAATCTATCATGCGATCGAATGCATTAACCTCGTCCGACCAATTATATGTGAACTCTTTACGCATTAAATATAAATTTGTTCAATGAATGGCCACGCATTATTTTATTTTCAGAGAATGCAGAATGATATCACAATAATCAAAGTTAGCGTAGGAATGGCATATATCAAACACAAATAAAATTCTGGTGCATGCATGTCTTCCACCAAATATATATATATAAATAAATAAAAAATGTATATATAGCATTTCATCTTTTAATTCCTAGTGCTTTTTTCATCTTAATTCACTCCGGACCTCTCAGCTCGCAAAATGGACTTGAGGTCGACAAACTAAGACGCCCTTGTCGTTCATGCCTACGGATATTTTTTTAACTTATTAATTCAGCTACTTTCCAAGAAATTATTTTGATAATTAACTTTTAACTCATAATTTTTAAATCACACGACATGACAGTATTTGTATGCGCACCTAGATATCATATTAATAATTAATATATACTAGGAATTAAAAGAGATGCAACTAGCTTCGTCTTTCTATAAATACAAACCTCCCGAGTCTTACTTCATTATGATTAAGCGAGCGGCAGAATCACACAAGGGTGGGTAGCAATTGGATCGGAAGATGATGAAAGCAGTGGTGGTGTCCTCATTGCTCATACTCGTATTTACTGCTGCAGCATTCACGGCAGTGGCGATCACAGGTACTGCTGCAGAGGCTGTTAACAGACTACAGTCACGGCCACATAAACACAGCTCCGAATTTTACGAGCACCAACTGTTCGCCAAGAGAGCAGTGCCAGGAGGGCCAGATCCTCAACACCACTTCTAGCTAGCGTTTTTTTCTTCCTTGCACCATCAATATAATCCATCGCTTAAAACTAATTACAGTCGCATGGATTTGTGATATTTGCTTTAACAAGAACTATTTCCTGTTAGTGCTTGATTAATAGCTAATAGACGAAGTCATCGGATGACAGATATTTGCAAACAATTGGGGAAGAAGGATCGATCCCCTGAGATCCTAAATCATTGGTCATCAGAAATTCTGTTTCCATAACTTTTCAGTAGACGCATGGAGCAAATTTGATGAGCGATATCTTCAATTTTTTTCACTGATTTAAATCCTTTTTGCCGTACGAAAATGGGAATGAGATTAGAAGTCCCATAGGTGAAGATATTACGAGACTCCGAGAGATTTTTCTGTCCTCCTCTGAATGTTAAGTTTCGACCAAAATCTTAACAAAAAATTCGTGAAAGTCGATGAACGATAAGATTATTTTACATTCAGAGAGGGATCCCTCTTTTCCGTTAGATCAGTTTAAAATTTGGACATAAAATATGTTTTTTTATTAATTCAACAATACATTGATTGATGTTCTGAAGCCATATATTTAATCAGATTCCAAGAACAGTAGTGTTTTTAACTAGACAATGATGAGAGGCTACCCAGTGAGAGCTCCCCTCCACTAATTGTGTGTTTGTGTTATATAGCTTGCAAAGGGATTTCCCATGTGAGTCGCCACCTTTCTCTATCTCTCTAATTATATCTACCAATTTGTTCCCTCTATTATTTATTAAAACATCATTTCTTTTAATTGTTATATATATATATATATATATTAATCCATTGTTTCTTTTACTATTGAGCAGGATTAGACGATGAGAAACTTAATAATTTACAAGATGATATGCAGAAAAGGAGATTAAATGTATATTTTATTATGTAAGATGTATATATGTCTTATTTCTACTTGTACAAATCAATAATCTGTCTAACAGAAGCGAGGAAATGATTTGAGATTATGTGAAGTTTGAAAGCCAAATTAACAAGATGATTAAATACTCGAATTTAAAATAGATCCATGGATAACGAACTAACGATCGATTTATAATGCTCAGAGATCACTATTGATATTCGAGGAGACCTCGGAGATGCTCTCCAAGTGCGGCCGCCACACCGCCGCCCTTCCCCGGAGCCGCCCGTCCGGCGCCGCCCTCTCCGACGTGATCTCCGATAAGTACCTCTCGTTCACCAGCAGCAACCTCGCCTTCTCGTCCTCCCCATTCGCGTCGCCGTCGAGGGCCGCTTCCTTCTTCTTCCTCCGCCGCCTCCTGGTTCCGGACCCGCCGACCTTCTTCGGGTTCTGCGGCGCAGGCACCAAGAAATAGATTTTGCCCCTGTGCAGGTCGGCGGTAGGCGGCAGCGTGACGGCGGCGTTGGGAGAGGAAGAGGAGGCGGAGGGGAGCATGCGGAGGACGTGGTTTGGGTGGGCCCGCATGACGTCGGCGGCGGTGGCATCGCCGACGATCTGGTCGACTCGGCCGTCGGCGTGGACGACGCGGATGACGTCGAGGGCGCCGCAGGGGAGGATGCAGGAGATGCAGCAACGGATGGTTTCCTTCATAATTCTCTTCGGTTTCTTCCTAGTCCTATAGCTAGCTAGCTAGCTCGATTATATTTTATTTTCCTTCGATGGAAGGAAAAGAAGGCAAAGAAGTAAGGAAGGAAGGAAGGAAGGAAAGGAGAAGGAGGAGCAAAGGGAAGTGAATTATTAAGCGAGTGGGAGAATTAATGAAAGAAAGTCTCTTTGTGTTTCATTGCTGTTCCAGGCAGAAGGCGAGAAAGATTAGAATTAGAAATGGTCAAATAATTAAGACAGCGAACGTCATGGAAACATGGCATCATCATATTCATGCCTTTCTTTGCTTTCTCTCTTTTGCTTATTCATGGTGGATCAGTGGATGATGTGACTAGAGGAATGTATTCTCCATCAATCACCCGATCTCATCTCATCTCACTCTTTTTTTTTTGTTGTTGCTGTTTTTCACTAAAACATATATACAAAGTCAAGTCCATCTCTACATATTTTAGTTATACATAGCGTGCAAATATAATACTATATTATATATTGTATATAAATATAATAAAAGAGATGGTTCTCTTAAAAGAATAGTAATTGTGATCAGTCTACCAATTTTAAAAGAGTCAGGTAATCCAATAAGTACAGACACATCAATTTTATAAACTGTACAAGTACAACAGTGTTTGGAATTCTCACAAAAAACACACGTCAAGTGTTGAAAGCACCTTTAGTCAAATTGTGACTGTGCCTTAGGCTAAATTTTGTCTTATGGCTTCAGGTAGCCATCGCCCATCGCCCTTCCCTCTCCTAACTCTGTTTTATCATCATGTATATTTATTTTCTCTGGAATAATTCATAATGTTTCAGGAAAAGTAACACAATATCGACTCCTTAATAAAAAATAAATTAGTGTTTGTCTATCCTCTAATTAAATCCAGAAGTCTGTTCATTGATATATAACATATATATATTGAGTCTTCTTAATTAAAGGCTCCTACCTCTAACTTTTTGCTGTGTAGGGTTCGTTAATTAGTTGGCTCGTCTTTGTGATCCGGCCATGTGATGTGAATGTGGTCGATGCTAATCCAATCGAACAGAAATAAGGGTTGTCCGATGAGAACCATACATACAACCAAATGATATCGACTTTTCATCATCCATGTGTTATGTTTGGTATATGCCCCCGCCCTCATTTGCTGCCTTTATATCTTGCATTTGTTTAATGGATTGGTTTCTTTTACTTGTCCATTTCTCTCATAATTATAATTTAATTAAGCATTCAGGAGAAAATAAAAGCATTGATATCTTCTGATAGAAATCAATTAAGAAGAAAGCAAAATCAGCAGAAACGGCCAAACCAAGAAGGATTGAACTAGAATTCTTGATATTATTATTATTTTTAAATAAATCTTAATTATAAGATGTTATTTTGTGTGTTGATGAAAAAGGTAAATTAGAAACATAATCTCCACGTGGATTGCAAGCGAATTAAGCCGAATTAAATTTCATGGTGTTTAAGATTGCTTGGTAAATTAAAATAATCATGCGAAGGCAATGTATTATGTTTAAAATTAATTAAGTTTTAAAAATTATTTGATCGATTAGCGTATTTGATATTACAAGCAATCAATGTGTTTAAAATTATAGATTTAATTATTCATTTTAAAATATTATTTATAATGTTTATCTTAAATTTGATAACAAATATGGTTCATAATTTTTATTTTGTAAAAAATCACGAATAATTTAATCTTCACAAATTAAATATTAAAAAGTTAAATACATAAACTTTGTTTATGCGCCTTGAACAATTATAAATATTTTTTTTTTTTACAAAACTAAACGACAAACTTATTGACAAATATTTAATTTATTTATATTTCTACTTTGTGCGCCAAGCCCTTAACAACACCCACTCCGAGCATCGCTATGGAGGGAATAATCTCGCCAAAGTTTACCTCTCTGTTAACGGCAACGATTGAGGGAATCACTCTGATAATAAATAAAAAAATTAAGGAGCAAAATGGAGATTTTGAAATTAAAATGATTTTTTTTATTAAAAAAAAAGAAGTCAAGGGGCAAAATGAAAATTTCCCTGAATCAAATTGTCGAGTTGCGGTGGTTCTCAAATCTAACGATACGTGGCGGGGGAGGCGATCTATATCTCGCCGGGAGCGCTCCCACGTCACGTGCGGTGCGCGGGACAAGGCTCCCACCCACCGAGAGCGTGGGTTTGCGCTGGCCAATGTGGGTGCCACGTCATCTATTCGCTGAACCTGGTCAGCTTCATCCCCCACCATTTCGGTTGCTGACACTCGGATCTTTTGTCCCCTTCCCATTTTGTAACGCATGCACTGGTGCATCACGCCTACAATTCGTTCCCGACTAGCAACGTGAACGAGCCATGCATGCAGCCTTACTAAACCGTGTCCACGGACCAAACCCAACACCCAAAGCTTCATGCTAGCTAGCTATCTAACCCACGGGATGCTGCTGATTCCTCCGCCCCATCAACGACCAATGGCAATCGTAGATGACCCTGGTTGGAGCCGGAGCTGGAGCAGTGGATTCTGGTTCCGTTTAATTAATGAAATAGATAATGGTGGAGTAAGAGTAAGAAAATAGTAGAACCCAAAAAAAAGGGGGCGCGGTTCCGAGGGCGGCTGGCCCACAGACACGCCTTGTGTTGTCGCCATGCGCAACCTAAAGGGTTACGGTTTATAAATATATGGGCCAGGCGAAGTGGGAATGGAACGATAAGGATCGAATCGATGCTATGCCTCTGCTTCCGAGCCCCTTGGCGGCGAGCCCTGCGACGCAGGAGGTGGTGCGGCGGTACCACTGCCGACGGACGGTTCCGGGGCAGTGTAGCTCCGTGAACGTGCAGTACGTGGCGGCGCCGGTGCCGGTGGTGTGGTCGCTGGTGCGCCGCTTCGATCGACCGCAGGACTACAAGCAGTTCCTGCGCGATTGCGACCTGCGTGCGGGGGACGGAGGCGTTGGCAGCGTCCGGGAGGTCACCGTCGTGTCCGGGCTCCCCGCGGAGACCAGCACGGAGCGGCTGGACGCTCTGGACGAGGAGCGACACCTGATGAGCTTCACGGTGCTTGGCGGCGACCATCGCCTGGTCAACTACCGATCCACCATCACGCTGCACGGCCGGGGAGAGGGCACCGTGGTGGTGGAGTCCTACGTGGTGGACGTGCCGCAGGGGAACACCGGGGAGGAGACCTGCTTCTTCGCCGACACCATCGTGCGATGCAACCTCAGGGCCCTCGCCAACATCGCCGAGGAGATGGCCCGAGGCGCCGCCTCCTCGTCTAGAGCCAACGGCTTGAGACGCCTCTTCTCTTAATTAACCAAGTGGGCTTTGTGCATGTGTTTATTATATATGTATATATTCGTAGCTGGAGCAGACGAGAAACACATCGCCTCAGTGTTGATATTATATAGCTTTTTTTATAGCTTTAGACTACTCGTTAATGGTTTTGGTGATGCTGTGCTCTATGTACGTACCCTTCAGTAGTGTATGTAAATAGATATGCTACATATATAAAATAGTGTATAGACTATAGAAGGGTGACACAAAATGCAAATAGTTGTACTGGAATATGGTTGCTCTCTGTATCATGCCACATTCTTCAGTTTGAATGCATAGGGTGGAGATGGAGATCATAGGAAACTGAGTCCAGTTGGAAGCGAGTTGATTGATTAAAGTAGTCAAGAAGTGTGAATTGGCAGTAAACCAAACAGGACACGAACGGGAGGCCAGTCGGATAAAGCATGCAGCATAGCATGCATTGGGTATCGGAAAGCATCCAAGACTACGCCACTCGTCCGCTGCTGGAGACGTCGACGAGCGTGGGCAGATTGGAAGGTTTGGCATGCACGCAGGCAGCCAGGTCAGTGGCATGCATGACTTTGCAATCCAACAAATACAATTATTACATAATAACTCATTTTCCCACTAACCTCCCCAAAATTTTCAAAATATCCACACTTTTACAGCAGCTCCATTCAGTCTCAGCCAGGATTTAAAGAGAATTCCGATCTAACCCCACTAAAAGGCTGTGTAATTTACGAAGAACTTGAACATGAAAATGTGTGTATATATATATATATACAAATCTGAATTGTTCGGAGATTAGCTGAAAAGAATCGATTTTAAAATTTATTTATTTATTTCAAAGTATTGGGAAAAAAAACTTTTCTCACAATAAATAACAAAATGTAAAAGAATTACAATTTGAATTCCATTAATTTTAATTTTAAATAGATAAATCATGATAATATTATATTATTATGCTGAGAACACAACTCAAATCGTGAGTATACGTATGAAGTCAATTTCCGAATTCATTGATTTCAATTTATCGATCCAAATCAGATGCACCATTTGATATCTTAATTTATATATTTAAAAAAAAAAACCGGTATCACAATTATAACAGACTACTTTTCATGGTAAAAATTATGTTAATAATTAAAGATATAAAAAATAACAACACGCCAAGTACTTGATGATGTTAAAATACTAAAAAAAGAAGGTATTTTTATACGAAGAAAATGAATATTTTTTCACCCTTAACTATCATCTCATTTGACATAAAGGTGTTAATTTTGTAAAGATTAAAATACGCCACAGTTTATCAAATATCTCAAAGGCACAAATCTACTAATTCCTTGCGTACCATAAATCGGAGGTTTTCTCATATAATTCCTTGTGTGCCATAATTTTACTAATTAGGAAGGAGCGAGTTAATGCATTAAGTCGCACTCGTAATGGTAAACTAAAAAATAATTTAAAAAGCCTGATGAACATTACCCCACCAAAAAAGTAATCATCAATCATACATAAAAACGAACTCACCTTTTGGTCTACACATCAACCAATTATCATTTGAATAAAATTGAATTTGTGTTTAAAATATACAAAATGCACAAATACCAGTAAATGGAGATTAAAAAAGTACTCAGAACTTTATCGAGTTTCTTACCCATATCAAGAAAGCGATCGGTTTAGAACAGATATTTGTCCAGAATCTCCGTTGAGTACGAAAACTTCCAAGGGAATATATGGCAACTGGGACCAGGATCCAGACCCAATGGATGGCTGAAGAATTTTGCTTCCTTTAGGGCACGGGATTGTTAGAAGTCGAGGCCCAGTTCGCATCTTCCAAATCTGTAAAATCAGATTCATCTTAAATGATCACCAGATCTTTTTTCCACTCTTGAAAAGTACAAACAAGTAGTAAGGATGAAATGAAAATTAGATGCAAAGGAAAGCTTTTGAACAACTACTGGTTTTGAATTGCTCATGATGCCTTGTTCATTATTTGTGTATTAACATTCACAAGAATATGAAGACCATAACTCATTAAAAAACAGATCAATACCTCAATTATCCCTTTGCGAGGTGCATGAATTGCTAAACACAAACAGTAGTCACTTTTCGTATATTCATAATTGCTGGAACTCGATGATGCTCTATCTTTACTTACTTGCATCTCAACAAAAAGACAGCAAGCATCACGATATCCCTGAAAGCAGAAATTTCATACATATTATTTCTAACTGAAACGGGTATAGGACGGTCTAAACAATTCTGTCATATTCAACCGATGAAAACGGAAACCTTCCACAGTCGCACAACTACAAGCGCCTGAGTATCTAGTAACAGTATTCTTCCAAGAGAATCGGTTATTGCAGCCAAGGTACCACTCGGAGACAAAGTGAGTTTCTCTCCCTTCCTTCTCGTATCTTTAAGACAAGTTAAAGGAGATGCTGCAGCAAAACAAATATAGAATGAGTCAGAAAGACAAGTTTCATATAGAAGATGATGGACCATTTCATATATGAAGACTTCATTCCTTAACAAGCTAACTAATGAATGAGACAAAAAAGTACCATGAAAAGTCAAGAAAAAACCAATTACGATTTTTCTAGAAGGATGACGTGAAACCATATGGTTTCAAAAATCTATCGCAGCTGAGAACCGCACACCTGAGTTTCTGTATGTCTTCATTGGGTATTTTCTAATCTTACAGAAAGTTTATCACTATAAGTTTCTGTTTTCTATATATTCAGATCTTATATAATTGATCAATATGGTTAACCATGCTTTTGTTGTCTATCAAAACTAGAAGATAGCTAATCTTGTGAACTGCAAAAGCGGCAGTATGGATCGTAAACATGCTACAGATGTTTTAGTAAGCCAACAGATCTGGAACCTCTTTCAATCATTAATAATTCAGAGCCTAGTACACGAGTAAAATATTAGCCAACAATACCTCACTGTTAAATAGTATAGGAACTCACACCAACAAAGGTTTTTAATAGCTGACAAGATCTTGGGGAATCAACCATGTCAGCTTCTAAAAAGCTAACTAAGAAGCCATTCCACAATATCGACAATCTCAGACAACTTGCATGGTCCTTCCCCCATCAAGAGACACATTTCTGGGTTGGCCATATTATGACTATTTTATCAAGGTGGATCCATGAGCAAACTGCAAAGTATGCCCAAGCTTGATGATAGATGTGGAGATTATAACTTCTAAATCCCTCAGAACCTAACTCTCAGGCTCTGACAAAGCGTTTCAATCAGGGCGGCTTCTTTCAAGGACAACTACAATCCTACCATCACTTTCTTCACACAGTTAATTCCGAAATATCAGTTTTTTCCCCAGATTTTTAGTCCTGGTTAATAATGTGTTGTTAAACTGACTGTTTGAGAAATATCAGATTGGAAAACTCTGCAACTATACACAGACTGGTAGGATTGAAGAAAATGATTTTCACAAAACCATCAGGTCTCATTCCATAGTGAAAACATCTCCAGTATCAGCTAGGATTATGGCGGTGTCAAAATGTTAATTAATGTGCGTGTATGTGATTTTGCAAGTTGTAGTTAATTTATAATGATCCAATGCTACTAGTTTGCTGATACTTCTACAGATTGCTAGTTGAGCATAGATCTGCTTGTGATTTAAAGTAAATCATTGCCTCAAATAACTTTATTTAGTACTTCTCAGTAAACAAATTATAATTTTTAAGCCTTTTCAACACATCTATAAATCAAAATCATGAAGCCGAAACAAAAAAAAATTTAACTGGGAATCATTGAGTATTAACAAAAAAAAACTAAGTTTGAGATTGATAATGGGACCTGCTCTCATTGTTTGGCCAGAGGTAAAAACTTCTCAGTTTCCTTTTCCAGTAGTTGATTTAAGGTCATTCCATCAAGAGTCAAAAGAAAAAAAAATGTACCAACTTTATCAGCCTCCACAACGGTAATACCATATCTGCAACTCCATCCACATCAAACAGAAACAACCACATACTTTTATACCACTGATATTTCTTTGGGATGTCAGCTACTTTTCTTGAACTACACTATTTTGGTCCATTATTTCAATTGGAAACGGCATATTTATTAAGTTGATTGATAAGGCCTTGAATGATCTACTTCCTTAAAAGGAATTTTGCTATGTAAATATAATTAAGGTACATTATGTTAAGGAGTAGAATTGGCATAAAAGTAAACCTAGCTGCATTAAACAAGAATAGTTATCTATGCAAGATGATCGAGAGATTGAGAGAGATGTCTTACGTAAAATACAAGTAGGATGGTTGAAATGGAGGAAAGCGTTGGGTGTTTTATATGTTATAAAGTACCTCTAAAACTTAAAGGGAAATTCTACAAAACAACGATTAGACCTGTTATATTATATGACGTTGGATGTTGGGCTATGATTCGAGCACATGAGCAAAAGATGAGAGTTGCCGAAATAAGGATGTTAAAATGAGTGTGTGAACATATGAGGATGGATAAAATAAAAAATGAGGGCATTAAAGAGAAAGTCGGAGTTACATTTATTGAGGAAAAACTCCGAGAGACACGTTTAAGGTGATACAAACATGTACTTAGACGACCAATAAATGTTTCAGTTAGGTGATGTGAAAATGTGACAAATACGCACATCAAACGAGAAAGAGAAAGACAAAAAAAACTTGATTAGCAACAATAAAATAGATAAAATTTATTTAAGTATAGATGATGATACAGTTGGGGATATAACTCAATGATGTAGAAGGATCCATATAGTCAACCCCACCTAGTGGGATAAGACTTGATTGTGAGGTGAGTTATCTATGGAAAGTGAAACCAACTTTAGCCACACATAAGAACTAATAGGCCAGCATTTCAATCCAATCACACTGATTTAGTTTCCCATTCCGCCACAGGTACATGTTAACCATGCCAGTTCAAAAAGGCCTAATGAGAACTACCATTGACATAAAAAAATAAGCATTTTGTCACATGGTT
>JBAMHZ010000059.1:0-13268 GCA_037177395.1 Alpinia galanga | reverse complement strand
TTTTCCTTTTGATTACTTAATGAGTAGAGAAATTTAAATTTTCATCGGTGATTTTTTTTCTTCCTTTAGTTATTTTTTTCGTTTAAATTAGATAAAAAAATTTTATCTTCCTCTTAATTTTTATTCGATTGATAAAATTTTACTCCTGTGACTCATTATCATTGTCGTTGTTGTCGATTGCTAACCACTGTTGTCGGTCACTACCATCACCATCTACTTGCAACCATCGGTCCTTGGCTTTCATCGTTAACCGTCAATTATTTATCATCATTTGTCGTCGATCATTGGTCGTTGGCCACCCATTGCCATTGATCATTGGCTGTCAATTCTCGTCGGTCGTTCATCATCAGTCGTTCACCATCAATTGCCATTGGCCATCGCTCGTCGTTCACGTTGCCGGTGAGTGATGAATGGCGAGAGCGATTGTTCCGATCAATATGGCTACAAGCAAATAAATTTTTATTTTTTTTTATCTTATTCTTTTTCTCTTTTTTTTCGATAATTCTTTTCTTTCTTTTCCAAGGAATTTTTTTCTTTAGATATTGTTTTTCTTTTTATGATCTATATATTAAGAAAAAAATATGGAACTGTCACGTTAGTAGTCCCCACCGCTGCCCCTACATGTGGAGGGGAGTAAATCAGGAACCCAGGGCGACCAACGCAGAAAATACAGAGTCATCGGTAATCTGGCGGTGAAACTCAGGAATCGACTCCTTGCCCTTTTGAACTTTAATATGACTGTGTTAATCGTCCGAACAACCCCCAAGAACTCATGATCTATATATTAAGGAAGCTTCAAAGTCTTCCCTGATTAACTGACATTCATGATAAATCAAATGACAATTGTTAATGTCTATTTTTTGTTAATAATTCAAGTATTTAAATTTTACAATCCGATTAATTTAAAAGCTATCAATTTAGTTTTATAAAAAAAATTCATGGATCATTCATATAAATTTAAAAAGTACAATTATTTTTCTACCAACAATCCATCACAAATGATTTGAACATTAATGAAGAATATTTAAGCGGTATAGGAATCATGGCAAATATTTATGCAGTATGATAATCAAATCTTCGTTGCTAGGCGCTCCACCGTTATCACTAAGCTCCAAGGGCACTGCTGTTGTTGCCTAAATGCTTAGACATGAATTAGCTACGATTAACGACTATTGACTATCTAAAGTGGACGATTATGAATCAATGATAGTTAATAATCATTATTTGAGTTAATAGCAGGAGAATTAATAACGATTATAATTTAAAATTTTAAATATAGAAGAATATTATCCCGAGCGATACGTGACTAATTGAATGTACAGTAATTAAAAAAGATCAATGCTGCATAGTGGACGCATTTATTGCGTAGAAATGTACAGTCGTGCACGGTAAACATGCAGAATAAATTGCGCTACAGATATATTTCTGTATTTATAACACCTCTATTATTATTATAATTGAATGAGTATTATAGTTTAATTTTTAAATTATAGAGGATGGAATAGTAGATGATGGATACTTATATATGAATTGTATAAAATAATATATTTTTAATATTTAAATTATTTAAATTCTATATTTTTTTTATTCGTGTATCCTAATTCTTACCACTGACACCAACAATTATGCAAATTCAAATGGCACGTGCCAATTGTTAATAATTGAATTGGAATTTGATTTTCAAAATTCACAGGTCAAAATGATATTCGAGCCCACTGAATAATAACTTAAAATTCATTCCCGTTTTTGCAATTTTCTATTATATAAATTGTTCAACAGTGTAATTAATAGAGTCATTAATTTAAATTGGATCTGTCCGATTGTCTCGCTCTATTAAATAATTTAAATGAATTGAATTAAAATTTCATTAATTTAAACACACTATGAACTTAAACGAATTAACTCGTATAAATTACCGGTCAAGATGGACCAGCCTGCATGAGCTTGGATTAGCCTGTGGATTAAGAAAGTTAAAAATCTTTCTATTTTTTATAAAATATTTTTAATTTTCTATATATTTATTGTATTAAGTGAATTAAATTTAATTTATCATACTCAATTAATAGGATAAAGTAATATCTCTATTTTAATTTTTATTTCTTTTAAAAATAAAATTAATTTAGTTATATACGATAAAATAATTTTAAACATTTTGACAGCTCTAGTAATTATCGGATAATTAAAAAGTGGTGGTTGTGTCATGCGCGCCAAACGGGCGGAGAGTCCAAAGTCACGTGCGCTCCAACCGAGATATTTTTTAAATTGTGGGGGAAAAAAAAGGGTCCGGTTGAATTTTACCAGCGAGGGCATTAAATAAAACATTTAAATGCAAATTCGGAAGAGAAAAAAAAAAAAAAAAAAAAAAAAATTGGAGGGTGTAGTGAACTGGGCAGATGGTCAGCATGATCTAACAAGATCCGGGGGTGGCAAACGCACTGGTCGCCACACGCAGAGACGAGGATTCCTCGGGCCGACGTTCGCCTGCGATCGCAATTCCTACTGCTGGCTCTGATTCATTCACCCAATTGCTCCCATTCTCGACCTACCCACCTTCCCCACGCGACTGAAATCCAAAAGCGACAGAGAGCTCCTGGTATGCTCACCCTCGCGATCTTTTTTCATCGCACACGAAGAATATGCGTTGCGTAGTTCCCACGTCGGACGCTTCGAGGAGACTCGCTAATCCGCCGGCACATCTTACAGTCATTAAAAGCAGCGGCATCGGTGGCTCTCGCCCGCCTCGCCCTCTACCATCGAAGAAGACAAGACGCGAAAGGCTTTGGCGATCGATCACCCACGCCCTCTCTCCTCCTCCTCCTCTCCTCTCCTCTCCTCTACTCGTCGCTATGCTTTCGTTGGATCGAACGTGCGTTCTGGTAATCAATCTCGTCCCGTGGAGATTTCTTGTTGTCTTCATTTTTTTTCCCCCGACATTCTTACTTGTTTCGTGCTTGTGTTGTTTTTGTTTACGCGTTGCCCTCTACGGCGCTTGCTGAATAAAGGTTTTCTTGATTTGACCTTTTTTTCCCCTTCCTGCGATATGTGAGAATGGTTGGAAATGCTTTTGTCTTCTCAGCGATGCGACGAGTTGCTAGGTCCACTTCGGGCGTCGAGACGGCGAGTGGCTCTGCCGGCTCCGACGACGGTGCGGTGCCAGGCGAGGAGCGGAGGGGAGATGAACGGGAGGAGGATCTCAGTGGACAATGCAATCAAGGAGATTGAGCCGAAGTCTGTTGAATCTTCCGATGACATGACACGCGATGATGTGGACATGGACGAACAGTTCATGATGCCGTGGACAGTCTCCGTCGCTAGGTTTTTTTCTTGGATCTGATCGCGTTGTTTTCTCAAGATTTTTTTTTCTTTTTTGCTTGATGTTGTTGGAATGTTGCCATTTTTGTGAGGTTTGAGCATCAGTTGATGACATCGGAGACGGTCGCATGCTTCTTTGTTAAAAGCGATCTACAAAGCTCCAGCTGCTTTTTTTTGTGTTTGGAATTTACTTATTTTCGTTTTTTTTTTCGCCATATTTTGTTTTATCTGATCATGTATAGGCTGCTTCCTCTGTTTTTTTTTTTGTAAATTTTTTACGATGCGATTCAATAACTTCGTTACTGCATTTTATGTTTTCATTTTCAAGATCATTCGGGCAATCCTTTCTTTCCTCGTCTGTACTGCTCAATCAAATTGCCTGCTGGGAGATTACTATTGTATTACTATATTCTGTATGCCTTGCTTATTAATGTGTTTGGTAGTTTCGTTATAAAGTATTCATCTGCCATGTTGGTTAATCGAATATTATTGCAACCCAGCTTATTAATCCTTGAAAGTAGGGCTGTTAAAAATAATGAATTCTCTCTCCCGATAAATTGATAAACCGTCAATTTTTGTGTGCCTTGAACGTGAAAGATAGGAGGACAGTATCGATAGTTAACAATAGCTTTTAGGACCTAGAAAGTGTAAATATTTCACAGAACCTGATCCATTCCTACTGAATTTGACTTGAACAGCCTAGAGCTTAACTAATATATTTAATTACATGATAAGATGTAAGGTGGTTGCATTATATATGTTTTGGTCTGGCTGAGAGCGGTGGACGGGATCATCAACGGACAAGGATGCAGGAGACTGAGACCTCCGGGGAGAACCTGAAAAGCTGAACCTGCGAAGTCAACACTTAAGTGAGGGCGCCGGGGGATCCGGGCGGAGTCCCCTCCGACATTCAAGTCAGTCCATATCAAAATAGTAGAGAGAGTGATTAAAGGAGAAAAGTTGAGAGAGCCCCCTGGAAAGTGCGATTACTCCTTATTTATATAAGAACGGTGGAAAGAAAGAATTCAATGGTCCTTCTAGAGAGGCATGGATAGATGTGACTTATAAGGGGTTACCATAGTATACCGGAGAAGGTATGTTCTCATTAATAACAGTATGACTGGCGCAGGAGGCGTGATCTTAAGGAGGTGCGAGGCATGGGTTAATGAATAGCAATATACGTCATGCAGTTATGGAGACAGTGGGGCTCTCGCCATACTGAGGTCTTACCATAGCGGCGTCATTAATACAGAGACGACGTGTATGGCCGAGGTGAGGTGTGGCCAAATTAAGATATGACCGAGTTATATAACCGAGGTATATGACCGAGTTAAGATATAACCAAGGTATATAGCTGAGGTATATGGCTGAGTTAAGTATATGGCCGAGGTAAGTATATGACCGAAGTATATGGCCGAGGTATATAGCCGAGGTAAGTATATGGCCGAAGTATATGACCGAGGTAAGTATATGGCCAAAGTATATGACCGAGGTAAGCATATGGCCGAAGTATATGTTCGAGGTATATGGCCGAGCCGAACTATGGGGCCGAGGTAAGGAGCTGAGATGTGAACACCGGATCTGGCCAGCTGAATCAGGGTATTGGGCCAAGGCAAAGTGGCTCGGCGATGAACCACGAGAATGCGGATCTAGTCTGGCCTTCCTTTGACCGAGCTCTCACTTCAACAGGACTCTTGACCAATTCCTGTCACCTCGATGAGCGGCATTATTACCCGCACCAATATATATGTCATACTTTTTTTACATGACATAAGTAGCAGGATGATATCTGTTGATCTATTCACGACTCTCAACATGACTGAGTTTGTGTAATGTATATAATTACGGCACAATCACTTATGCTGTTATGCATAGAGCATATAAAATATTTATGCTCATTCACATTCATTAGCTCAATTATACCAATTGAAGTTTTGTATTTTTATGGAGCAACCAAATGTTTATCCTGAATGAGTCAAATCAATGGTCCTGTATTCTTCTTCCAAGCATATATCATATGCCATTTGACTGACTTTATCCTTTTTGAGCAATGGTGTCTGTTGTATCTTAATTGTCTGTTTCTCTTCAGATTGTCCGCGTGCATATGCATAATATCTCTTCTGGCATTTTAGACATGCATGAATAGTGGTCACGCTGACATATAAAATGAAATCTTCAATTTTGTTCCTTTTGTATTAAACTAGATGTATAAGTGCAGGAAAAGACAAATGTACTTATATTTCTTAGGTTTGATTACGGCTAGTCCCTTCAGAGGATAAGCAGGCTATTTTGATGTCAAGGTTGGTCTCCATCCATTGTTAAGAAAGTTGTCTTCCCACTATGAATGGTGTGGGATGTTGTTCCATCCATAGTTGAGAGTATGACCTCCTCTTGTTGTTGGGAGCAGGTGCTTGGCTGCCACCTTGACTGAGTTTCCAATAGTCGGTGTGCTTTTATTACTTTGTTATATTATTTTATGATTAGGGATTAATTTTGGCTGTTGAGAGTCTATTGTCCAATGACTATCCTTATATTTTATCTTTCCTTTTTGACATAGATTTTTTTTTTCGATCTCAAGCCCAACAGCTTTTTATGAAGAATTTCATCATAATTATGAATATGTATATTTCTTCCTAAAGTTTCTCAGCTGTTAGCTTATGTGTACTGAGCACTTTGATGAGGACATAAGCAATCAGCTTTTTAATAATTCTTTCTTATTTCTTTTTATTGTTCATAGTGGTTACACATTGTTGAGGAATCCACAGCACAACAAAGGTCTCGCATTCAATGAGAAAGAGAGAGATGCCCACTATTTGCGAGGTCTCCTGCCTCCAGTGTGTATTTCTCAAGAGCTTCAGGTTTGTATGTATTTAGAATGCAAGCTATCTCAGAAGTAACACAATTATGTTTCTTGTTGTGGATTTGGAATTTGCGCCTTTTTCCCACAGGAAAAAAAGATCATGCACAATCTTCGCCAGTACCAGGTACCCTTGCAACGGTATATGGCGATGATGGATCTTCAGGTACCTAAGATAAATGACCTTTAATCTACATCATTAATTGTTGCCACTATTTTCCAACCTCATTTGGTGTACCTATGATTCAACCTCCAGGAGCTTAATGAGAAGCTCTTTTACAAACTCCTCATCGACCATGTGGAAGAATTGCTTCCAGTTGTTTATACGCCTACTGTTGGCGAGGCATGCCAGAAGTATGGCTCTATCTTTAGGCATCCTCGGGGCCTTTATATCAGTTTGAATGAAAAGTAAGATATTATGTCGCTTGGCTTCCTTCCTAATCCATTTACTGAAAATCATGGTATAAAATGGGGTTTTCAGAGGAAGGATTCTCGAGGTATTCAGAAACTGGCCTGAAAGGGATATTCAAGTTATTGTGGTCACAGATGGTGAACGGATCTTGGGTCTCGGGGATCTTGGTTGCCAGGTAATATTATACTTGGAATTCAATAATCATCCTGACATATAAACCATTATGTTGGGATCGTTTTCACATGGATTTTTAAATTGCTAAATGGCAATTTTCTAGGGCATGGGAATTCCAGTGGGCAAGCTTGCTCTATATACTGCTCTTGGTGGAGTCCGTCCATCTGCTGTAAGTTGTGTTTATAGTTTTTATTTCTGTACGATCCTTCTTATACTTTTTTTTTTGTCTCTGCTAGTTTCTGTGGCACGTTCAAATTTACTGGTTCCTAAAACAAATTGATAATTTACAGTGTTTGCCTGTCACTATTGACGTGGGGACCAATAATGAACAGCTACTTAATGATGAATTTTATATTGGCTTGAGGCGAAGAAGGGCTATTGGTCAAGTATGTCTGGAAGTATATGTTTTATTTTCTCCTGTTTTATGTAAGTTCTGTTAGACCGATTTTCTCGTTGTTTTTAGGAATATGCGGAGTTACTAGAGGAATTCATGGATGCTGTGAAGCATATATATGGAGAAAAAGTACTAATTCAGGTTAATGACTGGGTCGAATTTTTATGGCGGTAGATTTGTTGTTTTCTCCTATTCTATGTTATTTCAATCTCAATTTTGTCTTATATTTTCTTTTTTTTAGTTTGAAGATTTTGCCAACCATAATGCATTTGAACTTCTTGCCAAATATCGTAAAACACATCTTGTCTTTAATGATGATATACAGGTAATTGACTTTAGCCTTACTATTTTACACTTGGGAACTTCCTTTTTCAGTTCTAATTGTTTAACTTGATTCACTCACATTATGCTATCTCGACGTGTTTATGAACCATTCAATATGCTTATTCTCATTTCAGGGCACAGCTTCTGTTGTGCTTGCTGGCCTTTTTGGTGCTTTGAAAATAGTTGGCGGAACATTGGCAGAGCACAGTTTCTTATTCCTTGGTGCTGGGGAGGTATCCTTATTCTCAATTGTTTCATTTTGGTCTATTGAATTTATTTGACTTTGATTTTTATAACTTTCATATTTTATTTGTCTTTATTTTTATCTTAGTCCTTCATACTGTCAGTATGAGTTCCAAATTGATTTATGCCTTGTCCTTGGATTCTTTATTACAATTTCAGTGGTGCAAATAATTATATGACAAATAGATATGTGGATCAATGTCAATTAGGATTTTATTTGTTAGAATGATAGCGGAACTTCTACTTTTTGAAAGAGAGGAAAAAAAGAACTTTTCAGTTTTGTGGTATAGATTGAAACGTGGTGCTTGCCATATTTGATGTGGAATTTTCTGCCTATGCTACTTTTTCAATACAAATGCCACATAAGTTACTTTAAATATGCACTATGCCAAGCACATGTTTCAAGAATGTAGTAGCTGAACTTATCTCAGTTAAGTATTTCTTCTGTTTATGCTATTAATACTTTCAATCTTTTCCTTATTCTGATTGTGTTTTATATCAATTATTAGAGTCTTCATCATATCAACTTTGCAGGCTGGTACCGGTATTGCAGAACTTATAGCTCTTGAGATGTCAAAGCAGGTTTTTAACTTAGTTTTCTTATTATGTGTGTGTGAATGATATTGGGGCTGCTCTGTTGATTTTATATACAAGCTCATTGGTTATGGTTGTTCTGTTGATTTTACGTACTAACTTGCAGACAAAAGCTCCAGTGGAAGAGACTCGCAAGAGGATATGGATGGTGGATTCTAAGGTTAGCAAGAGAATCTTGGACGTTGTTTGTACTGGTTTCAAGTATACAACTTGTTTGTTCTACTTCGTTGATCATTATTTCTACTATGGCAATGCTTTTCACACTTTACAGGGTTTAATTGTGAACTCACGTAAGGATTCCCTTCAACACTTTAAGCAACCATGGGCGCATGATCATGAGCCTGTCAATAATCTTTTGGCTGCCATAAAGGTTTGAGCTTATCTATCATATTATGTATTTTCCCCTTACTACCGTGGATCTGAAGTTATCAAATTTTATGACTAGAGTAGTCTCTTCAACTTGGGTTGACTTTTTCTTCAAGTGGTTTCTCTAATTCTGTGTTTTCATTTATTTCTCAAGATATTTTGTTAATTTTACTATCTGAAACTCGTGGAAGTTCAAACAGACTTTTACTTCCTTGTAAATTTGCCAAGAGTAGTTTTCGAACATTCCTTCATTTTTTTTCTCTTTCAATTTCATAGGCTATCAAGCCCACTATTTTAATTGGGTCATCTGGAGTGGGAAAAACTTTCACAAAGGAGGTAGTTGAGGCGATGGCCACTTTTAATGAGGTTAATTTCCACTCCCATACCCGTACTAGATCCTTAAGTGTATTCGGTTATCATTTGCAATTCATACATATTCCAGTACTATCTGATTCAATCTATAAGATGCTTTACTTCCATTACAGAAACCCATAATTTTGGCACTATCCAACCCTACCTCGCAGTCCGAATGTAGCGCAGAAGAAGCGTATACATGGAGTAAGGTAATCTTCCTTTTTACTTTTCAGGGCTACAGTCGCCTAATGCTTATTCATGATTTATTCACTATGGTGGTTACTTCTACTCACTAAAATTATGCTTACATTACAGGGTCGAGCAATATTTGCGAGTGGGAGTCCATTTGAACCAGTTGAATATGATGGAAAAGTTCTTGTGCCTGGACAGGTTTAAATTTGTTCTCAACTTCAACAACTTATATTGATAAATGCATAAGGACTTTTAATATTAGGAACTGACATTTGCCCCTTTACATTCTTCCAGTCAAATAATGCCTACATCTTCCCGGGATTTGGCCTGGGATTGGTGATCTCTGGAGCAACACGTGTACATGACGACATGCTGCTTGCAGCCTGTAAGTTCATGAGTCGAATTGATCATTGTCATATTTCTCTTTGTGTATGCATACTTGATATAGGATGTTACATAAACCAATCAGAAACTTGGTTTGCTTGTGAATTTTTGATTCAGCTAAATTTCCATATTTTTCTACAAAACCTTGGAAAGTAGTATAATTTTGGTAACTTCTATTGGACAGCGGAAGCTTTGGCCCAACAGCTGACGCAGGAGAACTTGGACAAAGGAATGGTCTACCCACCATTCTCGAACATAAGGAAGATATCTGCTCATATTGCCGCGAATGTCGCAGCTAAAGCTTATGAACTTGGTGAGTTTCTTCTCCATCTTATTATTCTGAGGATACAAATCTTCCAAAAACTGTGCTAAACTAGCTATTACGCTTTGTAGGATTGGCAAGTCAATACCCACGGCCAAAGGACCTGGTGAAATATGCGGCGAACTTCATGTACAAACCTGTTTACCACAAATATAGATGATCGGACAAGAGCAGCCCTTGGTGCTTAGTAGTAGTGTAGTAGATGCCGGTTGCATAGTTCTTCTGGTCGTCTTGTTTTATCAAATATAGGCTCAATTATTTGACCTTCTATATAATGTCAGCTTGGGGTTAGACGTCTTTTTCTTTCTTTTTATTTTTTATTTTCCCTTTAGAATTTATTTTTGATGATAAATCCTGGTGTTTTCTGCTGTTTGTTGTCTTGATGTTAGTACTTTGTGTGTCAAATGAGATGTCCTACATGATACTAAGTTGATTTTAATGAAAATATTTATGGTTCTTTTTCTGACCCACAATTCAATTTAAGTGTTGTTTTCATTCTCGAACATCAAACATGTTTCATGTTTGCAAATACAATCATACTGTAATTAGATCAGAACAAATGCATGCACGCCCTAGGAAAATCATACCTCCGACGGAGGAAGCAAAAGTTCCCCCGTCAGCGAACTCCTCGTCGTCGTGAGGTGCGTGAGTGTCCACGCCAGCGATCGACTGGTGAGGATGGCGGTCGCCGGACTATTACGGAGGAAACGAGGGTACATTGGAGGCGGAGCGGCAGGCTGAGGGAGAGGGAGAGGGAGAGGGAGAGGGATAAAGAATAGGAAAAAGGAAAGTTGGGAGGGAGCGATGATGGCATGTCTTCCAGAATGAATCCATCTGACTTGGTAAGATTTGAACTTTCTATTTTTATAATTTTTTTTATATTAATATTTGAATCTTCAAAATTGTTTCTTTAATTTAAATTTGACATCGGAAAACTTGTTGTGACTGCAATCGTTTTATTTATTTTTTTCAGTTTAAATCCTTGAATTTTTAAATTTATTACTACGCCATTTGTTTTCCTTTTTCATTAGATTATCTTTATCTGCGAACCGTTTCCTTTTCAAACAAAAATTATACAAGAAAGGTGAAACTAACGGATGAGTTTTCAGGGATAAAAGATGAATTCTGATTTATCTTTTTATATTGTCAAAATCTACTATGGTTAAACAAATACAATTATTATAATTTAAATGAAAATACATATTAGAACTACTATAACTAAACATCTACCTCATTTGAAAAATTAATAAAAAAAAATATTTTGAAATTAATACTATCACTTAATTGTGCACGAAAGGGCCTTCACTTAAAGTTTATCCAATCTTTTAGATGTTAATTTCTGAGTCACTTTGAGTGCTCAACCAACAAATTCCATATAGAAATGGCCATGCACAATAATACTAGCTTTCAAGGTCAATTTCCTCTACTTAGTGAACTACCCATGTGGCATCGAACTTGCTTAGATTTGATTGATTTTAGCTAAGTCAAAATGGTATTGTATATATTTGTTATATTCCCCATAGCTCAGACTACAACCAACCTCGCTCTCAAACAAACTGGCCATGCATCAATTGTACAGACGAAGAACACGAAGAGCACAGTCAATTAATTTACATGCATGCTAGCTATGACCATAACACGATAACAACTAGCTATATAGAGATTGAACTATATGCTAGCTCCTGATTAAGATCTAACCTGTGCCGAAACTAGCTGATGGCCCTGACAGTCTTGTTCGGCATCGCCGGCGCAGTGTTCATCGTTCTACGTTCGGAGCTTTTCCTCGCAATATCCCTCATGGCCACTGCCAGGGAGAGCTTGGGGTTGAGCTTGACGGTCCTGTTGAACTTGCTGCACAGTGACATGTGCGACTCCAGGGCTTGTTCCTTGGAACCGTGTTTAGCAGCTCCTCGCTTCATCTGCTCCTTGACGGCCTCGGAGCAGAGGCCGCAGATCCACCTGCCGTCGAACCGCTCCTTGATCCGGCGGATGTAGGTGGGCGTGCAATCCTCCGACAGCCCGCAGCACTCGCACCTCACGCTCTCCACTGCTCCTTCATGATCGCCGATCAGTACTACTGCACTATTTGTCGTCTTGTCATTGCTCTCGTTCCAGCTATATTCGTCGTCGATGTTCATGTTCGTCTTCGTAGTGGTGATCATCTTGATCATTCCAACGTCGTCGGGTGAGACCCGTTGGTTCTTGATCATATAATAGTGAAGAAAAATAAAAAAGATATACAATTAATTTATATATAGATACTTGAAGATGGTCGATGAGATAGAGCGAGTTGATAATATCTACTAGAGAGAATGAGGTAGCCATTAATAATTAGACACATAATCATATCGTTTAGATTATGTACAGAGAGGGAGCATGAGGAAATTAGGGTGCATGGATATCTGATAGTTACCTTGCAGAGCAAGAGCTCTGATTCTTCGTCTCCTGCAGCAGAATGTTCAGAGAAGGAAGCCATGCACCTTAACTCCTTGTTTAATGTTCCAAGGAGCTTGCATCGATCAAGCATGTCACTCCCTCTCCCTCCCCCTTGATTTATGGATACCAAAAGGCAATGCAAAGTTGTTTAATTAATGCTACGTAGGGCGGGGGGAAGAACGTAGCCTCCCAATTTATTGGGATGTCATGCATGCTGCGCAGAAGCTTAAAGTAGCACAGTGTGCATACATGCTACGCTTGGCCTATTCTTTCCATTCTACGTGATCAAAAAGCTAGCCAAAGGGAAAACGAATTAAAATGATGGATCGATGTAACAGATACCCATTGGTGGTATCGAGCCCACATTGTCCAAGGACGTAAGGGTTGAGATATACAAGGTGAGGGTTGCAGCTACTGACGTGTAAGCCTGCAAGCCAAAACCTTGGAGAACCCTTTATACTGTTAAATATTGATTTGTCATGTAAAAGGCGAATGTTAGGAGTTGTCGATATCAGCGCTTGTGACCGCCTCACGAGCTGCCACAACTCTCAAAATTTGATTTGCATTAAAGTATTTAAAGTTAATTAAATACCAGTTGTATGATCAACTGTGAATAAATGGTGCAGACTTGGCTACCTTACTGCATTTTGCATTCTGCATTCCGCTGCAAAATATCAGGAAATATACGGTTGACATAGGTCGCGCTCAGTCTTGTCACGGCCAAAGTTTTTTGAAGAAAAAACAAACTCAAATAAATATATAAATAAACAATCGATTAAATATTAAACCTCAGAAACTCTTTCAGATTGGGTTGGAATATGAATATATAAATCGCCATACGAGTCCTTGATCAAGTTGTAATCTAGAGCATTTTACTACTTCTCTCCTCTTCTTTAAGGTTTTT
>JBAMHZ010000056.1:6541701-6561464 GCA_037177395.1 Alpinia galanga | reverse complement strand
AAGAAATAATTATCCCTAGATATATTTAGGGATTATCCCTAACATTATCCCTAGACATATTTACAATATTCTAACAGTACCTATTACAGTAGCTCAAATATTCCTGCCATTTGTTATGCCCCCATATGGAGAAAAAATAGATATACAAACTTGGGTTATCATAATACAAAGTACACATGACATGTAGATGATTAGTCCCTTGGCTGTATTAGGGCGAGCTGATAGAACATATACACTTGATTGATGTTCAAGGGCTTTGATTTCAAATGCAGAAAGTAGCAGAGCTAAGTGAGACAAGAATTGATGTGACTCGGATTTTTCTTTCCTGATTTTGTGTAGTTGAGGATGGGTTCTCTCCGGCTGCAGTAGTAAATTCATGTCAAAATTAACACACGTCAAATAGCCGTCGTCAGAATCCCTAGCTACAGCCCTCCGACGCTGTGAGAAGAGGCGGAGACGGTGTCTACAGATCCCGATCGAAGGAAGAGGAGGCGTTGAAGGGCTTATGTTCTTCCTCATCAAAGGGCCAACCGATGTGGGCCGGATGAAGGAGAAAAGCAAGGAGTTGATCGTCGAGGCTGTGAGAAGAGGCGGAGACGGTGTCTGCATATCCCGGTCGAAGGAGAAGAAAGCGGCAGCGACATCGAATCGAGGCCTGTGGGGGAGAGTCAATGTGGGGGAGTCGATGGGAAAGAAGAGGAGAGGGAGTAGATGGCTGCCGGATACGAAGAGGAGGCCGTGATGAAATAATAAAGCATCAATCATCAAAGGGGAAGAGGCGAGGGATGTGAGCGGACGACGGCGACTCCAGAGCCCCCAGTGGCGACTACTGGACTACTTCCTCTCTAGGGCTCCCCCCCCCTCTTTCTCATAAACTCTATTTTCCTTTTTTAATACCTTTCAATGGGTCAGACTTTTGCTCTAAGCCATAGACCCATATTTCCACCAGTATCAAGAATAATGTCATCAATATTCAATGCTCAAATGAAGATACAAAAATGATATCATCTCAACTAAAGGAAAATGAAGCATGAAACTAAAAAAGATTGATAGCTCACCTCATCAAGATCATGGGAATCACTTAATTCGTCCATAGTAGCAGAATTGGCACCAAAGTACAATAAAGCATCGGAAAGGATATCCTATGACATGAGATTTGTCAGTCCATTAGAGCTTCAAAATGGTTACCAAGCCAAATAAATAAATAATAGAAACATTGGCCAAGAAACAAACTTTCACTCTTCAATTACGATAACTCATAACTTCTTTTTATACTTAAAGTGCTGTTTTTTCTTAAGGGAAAAAAATTAAAAAGGGCACCCTTTATTTATGTTATTGTTAAAATGGTGCCTCATTTTTGAAAATATAAAAATGACGCCCTATTTTATTTTTCATCCCAAAAATAGCTTTATTATGTGCTATTGCAGTAGCTACGACCATAACTACAACAATTGTAGCCGCCAACTTTGGCTAAATTGTTCCATGTTATAGCAGTTATAGTCATAACTGTATAACATTAAGCATTGAAGTTATTTTGATAAAGTTGGAGGGATTTTGATCAACTTTGAGCAATTTCAACCAAATTGGTAAAAAGGTATGTTGATATAATAGTGCTTCATGTGTAACTGATACTGTCATATTTTTGTCACTTTATTAAAAGTCAAGAAAGATGGTCGAGTCAAATATTGACTTGATATGAGAAATAACAGAAGGAGGAATATAGATTAATAAGAAGAGGTGTAAATAGCAGGTACTAAAATTATCTGGGTCAGTGCGGTTCCAAAGAGAAGCGAACTGAGTCAAATACGAACAGTTCAGCCGAATAAGGAGTCGTTAAAATAGGTCGGGCGAAGAGAAGAGTCATTAAGTAGCTCGGCGAAAGGGAAGAGTCATTAAGTAGCTCGACAAAAGGGAAGAGTCATTAAGTAGCTCGGGGAAATGGAAGAATCATTAAGTAGCTCGGCGAAGAAAAGAGTCATTAAGCAGCTTGTCCAGGAGAAGAATCGTTGGACAGTTCAGTCGAAGGATAAGCCATGGAGCCAGAAGTAAACATCTCAACGATAAAGCTAGTCACTAAGCCAAATATAAAACAACTCGCCATTAACATGACTGACCTGGTATAAAATAATTTCATTTGAAGAAGGAATATAAGGAACTCAGTAAGAATGACTCAGAGAGTATGAGGGCCTAGTAAAGCAACCCCACAATAAGGCTAATTACCGAACTGTCAATAGAACAGCTCTATATCAAACATATGTAATTAATGGCTCAGCTCAAGAGGGGGAAATACCAGACTCATTAGAAAATAGCTCAGTGATCTAAAAAAGATTACTAATATGAAGAAGAGCGACTCTTCCTGTACTACGAAGACGTCCTATTCATAACTCTTGAGACAGCTCAGATAAGAAGGATAATCGCCAAGTTACTAGTAAACGGTTCAGCCAAGTATCAAGGTTAACGAGTCAGTATAAAATAGCTCGGCTAAGAGGGAAAATCTTTCATTCTTCTTAAGGAAAGGAGGACCATCATGTATATAACACCATCAAAGTATGCTCAGTGTCATAACGATAAACATACCTCTTTTTGCAGAGTATTTCTCTGCTGGTCTAACGTCATGCTATGCCACCTGTCCTCCTCACGATGGCTTTGATACCAAAAATGGCATCCTATCAGTTACAGCGGGGGTCATGGGGGCAAAAGGTCGGGAAGAAAAGATGCTTCGAGGTTGTTATAAAAAGGATGAGATGGGTATGGAAAGGGGGATCAAATCACATTTTTCTTACACCATTATTACAACTAGTTTTGGAGAACATTTTCTTGACAACAATATTGATCTTCCATTCTTCTTCTTTTTCCTCTTCAACAAGAAAAGTCCTGACTTAAGCATCGGAGGGTCATAGCCAAGAAACCGGCGACTGTATTATATTGTGTTAATTTTGACAGGAAGAAGACCATAATCATCTTTACTGCTGCTACTTGGAGAGAACCATCTTCACAAATTCTCTTCAAGGATCGAGGTAGCATCAGTAACAATTTTGACCAGATTAAAGCAATTTTGTTCAACATTATAGCCATAGCAGCTGTAGCAATGGTATTATCAGGATTAAAAAGAGAGAGAGAGAGGGCGACCTTTTGATATTTTTCCAAAACGGGATGCCTTTTGACTATGATAAAAATATGGGGCACATTTTTCCCCTTTTTCTCAAAGCACAGTTCCTTGAAAATCTAGGAAGTTAAAGTTTCACCAAGGCTTTTACTTACTAGCAGACAACAATTCTCATAATCGTGCTCATCTCCAGTAAAAGAATTGATTTTTCAGAGCTAACTATCAGAAATAGATCAATTAGCGCAACTAGAAAACTCATAATAGAGTTTTTTTCCCACTCACAGCGTCGCGCTTGAGGCACCGAATGCGGACAGAAAGATAAGGGCTGGCATCGGAATGCTCCGGTTGCGCCGGAAGAGTGCAAAATTGGATCATTTTCTTCGGATTTCGCCTCCTCATTCGGTGAAGAGAGAAGGACGGATGGCGGACAAGAGATCCGACGGCAGCCTCTGTCGGCGCGACGGATAAAGGGTTCGATGGAGCGGGGAAAGGAGGAAGAGGAACCGAATGGGAAGGAATTTCAAGTGCGGAGATGTGTCTGAGGAAGCGGAGATGATGGACGCGACCGGCGAACATTTCCGCAGCCGCCGCGCCGCCAGTTTGCGGTCGAACGCGAGTCTATTGGGATCACGTCGTGACTGGAGTAGTACCTTATTTATATCGTGATTTATATCGTGACTGGGGGGCTGTACTTGACTCATTCTTTAGTAAAAATTCCAGATCGAACCCAATTGATGGACTTGAGTCAGACCCAACATTAGAATTCAGTTCGAACCAAAAAAAAATGGTCATATTAACCGCATGAATTCTATAAAAAACAAAAATAAAAATTGCGTCACTAATCTTTTTTTTAAATGTCTTCCTATTTAACTTAATATGGTAATTACCTTGTAGCTATTAAAAATTATTAAAATAAATTATTTTTTCTGTTAATTTAACTTAGTCAAAAAAATACTATTTATAAAGCACTTATTAAAAAAATCTCTTGTCATCATAATAAAAAAATTATTTAAACTTATCGAATTCGCTTGAATATTATAATAATTAAAATTATTATAGCAACCATTTTAGTGGCGGACAATAAATTAAAGTTAATTTTGACGAAGTTAATAATTAATTTTTTATATAAAAATATTGATATATAGTACGTTTGAGCTAGTTGAGTTGATTTATTTTAACACGTGATAGTAATTATTTCTATCACGTAACGCTATTTTGATTGTTTTTTAAGAGATGTGTTTTTGATGATTTTGATAATTAAGAATATTTATTTGATTTTTGAAAAAAAAAAGATATAAATTATTTATGTTCATTTTTTCCATCAATTTTATTACTAGTTTTTTTAATATTCTTAACATCTGAATTTAAGATTGTAAATAAATCAAAAGTTTATCAATAGACTAATCATTTTGACTTGATAAAAATTTATTTATATTTTATTTATTTAATTAGAAATATGTATCTAACTTTTGATTTGACTAATTTTAAGGGATATCACTTTAGATCCAGGAATATTTTTCATGATCATTAGAGTAAATCGAAAAGTATTTATAATGGGTGTCCTAATAGCTTGTTTAGCATTTTATTTGAAGAAAAATCTTTATAAAGATACTATAATTAAAACTCGAATTGAATATCGTTGGTAAACTATATGAGTGTCTTACTATTTTACTGTAGTACCAAGGCACATTATTTATGCTTACTCTTTACACATAAAATCAATTAAATGAATAAATTTTAACAATTTATTAAATTAAATGAATAAACTTTAATACATATACCAATAAAAATTGTAAATTATTCAGAAATATTACAATATCTACAAATAAGATTTATAAAACATGTTTTCAATTAAACTTTTATCAATGAAATGAACAAGAAATTTTATAATATCAATTTACTAATTAATAAAATAAAATTTAAAACAATTAAAAAATGTCTAAACAGATAAAGCTCAAACTAAATTTAAACTCGTAAAAATAAAACTAATTTAAACATGAAATAATTTCAACGATTTTATATTAAGTTTTACTCGGCCACTTTATTAAGTAAATTTAAATAATACATACGATAAAATGTAATAATGTTCATACTAAACATCGATCAATCCTTCGACTTAATAAAAATAATAAATCATAAAATGCTTCGCTTTACCACAGTGGTCTATTTATACGAAAAAGATTAGAAATCTTGTAAGACATTTTTATATTCATTTGAAATTGATTCCAAAACTTTATAAGTATTTATATATGTATCAACTATGTCAAATAATATCTGAACTATTTGATTTGACTCATTTACGTTCTACTTACATGTAAAATTGTCATATTAATAATCCATCTTAATTGCCCTTATAGAGAAGGATACAATTAGAAAAGTGCACAGAAGCATAAGGTAATGACTTCTCCAGAGGTAGTTAAGCTCATTTACATCCTTACATGGATTGATTCCAAATTGTTTTCTATTAAGTTACCCGAATTACTAAAGATTTTAACAAGACAAATAAAAGACAGCTAAGTGGACATGACATGGCGTAATAAAGACACTCATTCATGGCTCGTGAACTCGTTCAAGAACAATTTATTTCATTCATGGAGTTGAAATAGAATATTTGGATACTTTTTGAATATTAAAATACTATTGCACTTTGCACGCTCAAAAGAAGAGCAAAAAAAAACAATAAGACAGTGCAACTCTAGTCGGGTAACGAAGGGCAACGAGCATGGGTGAGATGTCACGACGAGAATGAATATACATTTTCCTTTTCTTACCCTTCCTCTCCGTCTCCGTTTCCTAGTCCTAGGAAGTAAACAGAGCCCAATCCTTGACCCTTTCCTCCGAGAAACGTGCAGGGCACGTGCAAGAAGGATAACGTTTCATAGACGATACAAAAGCCACGTAATAAACCCGCTTCCCTAATTAGCCGTTACAGGAGGGCCCACAGCCTCCTTTTTAAAATTTTCTCGACCGTTGCGTCCCTTCCGTTTATTTCACGCCATTTTCTTCCTGCTACCAAAACAAAATCAACGCCGACAGAGCGAGCGAGCGAGAGAACGGAGAAAAAAACCCTCAAGATATCGCCAAGCGTCTCGGAATTAATCGAAGGATTAGACCCGAAACAGCACTCAGTTTCTGTTCGCTCTATTGCTCTTCGCCGATCCGATCTCCTTTTGATTGGTCTCGGCAAGAAAGATTTGCGATTTTTTGGGAGTTCCAATGACGGCGAGCGGCGGAGTTGAGGTCCTGCAGGCCGACGAGATTTACGAGTTCAGGGCTCCTAGATATTTTGATTTCAGCAACGAGGAGAGCGAGGAGGATGTCCGAAAGGCGGAGCTTTGGTTCGAAACTTCCCTCAGCTACGATCCATCTCGTACGTTTCTTTGTGCCTCAGTTAAACTATTTAATGATTGTGAATGGAGTCGTTTGGATTTCGCTTGTGCCTGTTAAAGTCTTGATGGCGATAATGAAGGTTTAGGGCTTTGTTTGGCTGGTTTTGAAGGCAACCAATGGCAGAGATAGGGTTAAGATTAATAGACTGCACTTGATTTTATTGATGCTATGCCGCTTATTTCTTGATTTTGACACCGAAGTCACTATTTTTCTCTGCATGATGTGTTTTTTTCCCCATTATTTGTTGGCATTTGCTCGAATATTAGGACTAACTACATTTCTTGGTTTACTCAGCTTTCGTGCCTAGAATTAGAGAGAGCAGATCTGTTCAACTCGACAGCCTCTGTGACTTCGGAAACATAGAAGAAATCAAGAAGGTGTTATTTTATTCTTAACAAACTTATTATGTCTATGGAAAAATATCTTTTTTGACTAATTTATGCATTGTTTCCTTTTTCTCTCTTCAAATAGGTGGAAGTACAAAATGGAGTTTGCCAAGCTGATTCAAAGTGTGAGGATGAGAAAACAACACGGTTGGAAATTAATGATTCTAGATCTCTTTCCTCAGCTGACTCCTGTATGTAAAGTTTCTAAGTGCGTTTTTTTTTAATTCTCATACTCGTGTTTTCAGAAAGCAGATGCAGGAGATCGTGGCGAGTATAAATACTATGGCTGAAGAAGGACAAGTAACAGTGGATAAGAAGGATATAATTATGTCGGTAAGTTGAAATGTTTTAGTCTGAAGAAAACAATCAATACGCTATAATGTAGCACCTAAGTTTTTTATATTTTTGTATGTCCAGGAGGTAACCAAGCCTTGTGTGAGTGCCATTGTTCTGGCAAAGGAGATTAGGTTTACATTTGGCATCCTTGACCATTCTTCTTTTCCCATTACCTTACTTGAAAACTAGACTAATAGTTTCTATCCATTTTTTTTAAAAAAAAATTGTAGCTCATCAAGTGACAATTCTTCATCCTTAGCAGTAGCTGGTTCTTTAAACAGGAAGGACCAGTGTTTTGAATTCCCTGTAGCAGTTTCAGGTGGTGCTCCGGATGCAGGCATGTTCAACTAGCTTTGATGAAAAGCCATTAGTTTGATCAACTTATACCTCCTCTAGATTTAGTCACAATGCTTGAATTCATTAACAGCATCAGCAGCTTGCACTGTCAAAGCACAGAGGACTACTAAAATGATGCTAGCACCCAAAACGACGGTGAGCCATGTAACTGTCGAACCATGCACTCCAACATCACACAGAATTGCAAGGCAAGGAGTAGCAGCACTAAGCAGTTCAAAGAATTTAACTGCTACGAGAATTGTTTCAATTCAAAAACCATCTGCTTTAAAGGAGAAAAGCAAGCTGTCCTCTGCTCGATCTTCAAAAAATACTGATACTAAGAAAGCGACGAAGTAAGGATTATTGTCTGCGGCTATTCAATTTTGCTGATATATCATGAATTACCATGACATGTTTATTAACTGATGTCCTGGTAGTGTTGCTGCAAAGAATATAACGTCTATTGGACTTGCACAAGAAAATCAAGCTATTAAAAGGCAAAAGCTGGACGATGGAAGATCCAAACAGGTCAATGGTTTTGAATTTTTTTTTTCTAATAACCTTTTTTGTTTAGAAGTCTATAGTTATTAATAATTCATTTTGATATGGTCATAAGCAGATACACAATTTGAAAAATAGAATTCTACTCCATAAGTCTAGATTGGGTTTAGCCAGTGCTCCTGATGTGCACTCCTCTGGTGCTAAAGTTTGCCAGGGAGAGAAACCATTGCAACAGGTACATGATAGTATGGTCCAACTTGTATTCTTCTAATAATTAGATGTGTTAAAAACCCAAAATTTGTATTCTTCTAATAATTAGCTCAAATAATTTGTGTTCTGAAACCATCTAGTAACACCTTCATTTGCCCATACATCATCATCTTTAGGATGACGCAGCTTCAGTCAAACAAAGACGACCTGCACTTACTTTGACAAGGCCAAAGGATCCTGATCTGGAAACTGCCCATAGAGTTCGTGCAGTGCGAATAAAGAGCTCCATGGAGCTTGAAGAAGAGATGCTGGCGAAAATGCCCAAATTTAGAGCACGTCCTTTAAACAAGAAGGTTTGGTGTTTTTTCTTTCTCAAGAACATTGATTCAGTGAGGCTTGAATACTGTCTTTATGAGGGTTTTGTTTTTTTTCTTTCAATTTTGCAGATTTTTGAAGCACCTGCATTTCCTTTGTTTTCCAAAAGTTCTCAAACACCTGTTTTTCAGGTAGGATTTGCTTGATTTTTCTTCAGGTCTAGAAATTTATCTTATTATTTATTTTACTACTGTCTAGGAGTTCCATTTCAAGACAATGGAAAGAGCAAATCAGCATGCCGACACTTCATCCATAGCCTCATCGCTAGATAGTTCTATTCAGGTAATCTATATTCTTCAGATAAATAATGGATTCTGATATCCCGTAATGTTGTTTCTAATAATTGAAGACAATCTAACAGAATCAGATCAAGCCGCTCAAACTTACTGAACCAAAAGCCCCTAATCTTGAAACGACACTCCGAGCTAGACCTCCAAAGTATGTCAATCTTCATGGTTACTATATTTAATTCAAGGGTTTTCATTTATTTGTAATGATGCATATACAGCATGCACTTCCTTTTTACATTGTTGCTAACTAACAACGCGTGTTGCAGGATAAAAAGTTCTGAGGAACTAGAAAGGGAGGAACTAGAAAAGATGCCAAAGTTCAAGGCTAGGCCGCTAAACAAAAAGGTGTCTAATTTGTTTTTTCATAGTTGTTTTTAGACTTCCTTTTATTGAAGTTCAAATTCTCACCAATGTTTTCTTAACTCCTACTCAGATTCTTGAGAGCAAGGGGGATATTGGTTTACTTTGCAACTCCAAGCCGCAGCTTACTGTTCCGGAGGAGTTTCATTTTGCAACAAATGATAGGTTGGGTCCGCCTGCTGCCGTCGTTGAATTCTTTGATAAGGTAGCATTGCAATCTTCTCTTTTTGTTGATTAAACTGGGAGGAAGAATGAGATGTTTACATGCATTTGTGACGTGACCTCTTTTAGCTTTCACTGCATCCTGAATCTTCTAACCATGAGAAGAAAGAAGTTCCCAAATTGACAATACCAAATCCTTTTCATCTTCATACAGAGGTGTGAAAGATTATCTTACTTTCTTCTTTCCATACTCCTTTTGTGTGAATGATATCCGACTTCACGTATCTCCTGATCCTCTTCAGGAACGAGGACTTGAAAAAGAAAAGCAATTTGCGAAACAACTTTTACAGAAGGAGCTGGAAGAGGAAAGAGCCAGGATCCCCAAGGCTAATCCTTATCCTTATACCACAGATTTTCCAGTGGTAAGAAGCAGCGGCATCATTCTAAATGACTCCCACGTACTACCATTTTCTTCACACGTCCACATACTTTCAGATGCCTTCCAAACCTGAGCCCAAGCAGTGCACAAAGCCTGAAGGTTTTCAATTGGAAAGCCTCATTAGGCATGAAGAGGAGCTGCAGAGAAGGATGGAAGAGAAACGAAGGGAAGAAAGAGAGGAGGCACAGCGAAGAATTTTTAGAGCGCAACCAATTTTAAAAGAGTAAAAGCATCTTCTTTCATTCTAAGTTAGCCTCTTTTTCTCCCTTAAAACGGTCACTAAAGAATTGTGCTTATTTGGCACAGTGATCCTTTGCCACTTCCGGAAAGGGAAAGAAGGGCACTTACTGAGGTCCAAGAATTTGCCATGCATGTGGATCACAGAGCTGTCCAGAGATCAGAGTTCGATAAAATGGTTAGCAAATGTTTTACGAAATTTTCTCTTCTTATGACTATTACAAACATATCTAAATACCAATAGCTACTGTTTTTCTATTTACTTTGTATCATCTACTACATTTTGCATTATTTCATTAAAACAATGCTTACCCCAAACAGTGTAACTCATGGTAATGTAATAAGTAATAATAGTACATGTCAATATCTTGTCCAGATCAAGGAGAAAGAGCTGACCTATAAGAGATTAAGAGAGGAGCAGGAATTCGCCAGTATGGTAAGTGGCAGGAACATTTTTTGAGATTTCGGGTTGTTGGTTCCACTTATAATTTTGTGTCGTATGTATCAATCAAATGACACTAGATGGAAGACGAGAAGGCAATAAAGCAAATGAGAAGGACAATGGTGCCTCATGCCAGACCACTCCCAAGTTTTGAAAACCCATTCATCCCCCAAAAGTGAGCAGCAAGCAAATCAAACATTCTTTCAAATCACTAATAAACAAAACTTGTATTTTTAATCATTCCTAACCAGATTTGCTGTATGTGCAGATCTACAAAGGAAGCAACAAAGCCAAAGTCTCCAGATTTGAGGGTGAACCAGAGAGTAGAGAGGTGGCCGGCATTCCACATGAGATGATGATTTGTCGTTTCAATGAAGTTTGTTCAAGATTTGCTTGAACCAGACTAGTTTACTGATGCACTAATCTCAAGAGATATAAGTTCGAAAGCCCTTCTTTGTGTACATATGATGTTGTTCTTCTAATTCACTATCGATTGGTTGGTACTGGTAGTTTGTGAATTTATTTTTCGGACAATTGATTCCACCAGTTTATTGGCATTCTAATTAGAATCATGCTTCTAGTTTCAAGATATACAAGGGGCAAAAGTAGGGTTTGAAATTTAGTTTTGTTATGATGTTAGGGTTCCTGGTCGATATGGGATATGTTGATGTTGATGGCATGCCGAAGTGGTGTCGATGTGCAGAAACTTCACGGACGATCTTGCTGACCCAGAAATACAATACGCGCCATGGAAGCCTTTGGCAAGAACCCCAGCTTATAGGTTATCTCACATAAATTCGGTCGATAACCAAGCTCATAGTAGCCTCATAGGATGACAACGCTGGAAATTATTTGTATTTCATTTGTTCCAACCCAGAAATACAATATTACGACATCCATGGAAAATTGGTTAGATCCAAATCTAGCACCAAATCCAATTGGTAATACAAGCATATCACTTAGCTTAAATCCGCCAATAAAAAGTGGCACCATCATTGGCTTGAACAATAGGAGTCAATAGAGATGACTAGGGAAGAACCGAAGAATGGGTGGGCGAGGCACGTGCGGAGAATTATCAAGATGGTCAAAACACTCGTTGATCAATAAGTTGTATAAAATGACAATTTTCTATTTCAATTTATTAAGAGGACTATTAAAACTGAAAAAAGGAGTAAAGGGAGAAAAATAAGAACAGTAAAGATGGTATTTAAAGCCAATTCAGACCGATAGATTCAATTAAGAATATATTAAATTCCATGAAGACCATTACAATGGAAAATAATTCTTTAGAAAAGTAAAATAGAAGAGGCTCGTGCTCGTTTCCTTGACAATTAGAGGAATAAATTTAATAAACACCGGTAAACAAGTTGACTAATAATTAGGCTTATAGTCGTTGATTCGGTGTTTTTAGTTTGATTACATCTGCTGTGGCATGCTAACACGTAGTGGTCACGGCAGATCTGATGTAGATTTTGGTTAGAGGGAGCTAGCAATAGAGTTCAGCTGAACTGTATCCCCGGTCGGTCAGGCTATCAAAAGTCTATTTGATATGCCCTAAAAGAGTTCCGATGAAGTGTTGCAGCCACCAAAAGGCTGAACCAAGGTGTTTCAAGCTTCCTGTTGGTCTGAAGTGAGATTTGTGTCGAGTCCAAGATGGGGTTTGAGTGAGGTCCATAAGTAAGCTTCCTGTTGGCCTGAAGTGAGATTTCAAGATGGGGCTTGTGTGAGGTCCACGAGGGTTGGGCTTCCTTTTGCCAGTTGGTTTTATGTCTTGACTCTTGAGCATAACCCTCTCCTATACTACCGACTGTTCTTTTGCCATTTAACTAAAGTAACCACTTTTAGTTGGTTAGTCTACTGGCTATTTTTCAGAAATATTCAGATTAAAAAAAAGTAAAAATATATATATAAAAGGGAGAAAGGTTAAGCATTACCTCTCACCAATTCCAGATGTCTGAATTATAAATCTTGCATCAAGCTCTGCTAAATTCCAGTTGGTGTCTCTAACCAAAAGCTTTTTTGCTTCTTCTTTTCACCGCCAATCCTTTTGTCTGATTACATCATGCGTATAATTATTGACTCACAAAAAAACATTTAGATTGACTTGACTTTGATGTAATCGGTTGAAATTAACTTACACTGATGGCCTTAGATAAGTTTTCGGCTGAGAATACAGACATCAGTTACCCACTGGATGAGATATTTGCATGTACTGCATTGTCATGCACTGTCATCCTTTTTGGTGCTTTGTGTATTGAATGAAGAATTTTCAAATCAAAAGGCAAAGGTTCCTATTCGACAAAGACATGTCAGCATAAATAAAAGAGAATTACTTTGAAAGATATGCATTAGATGGATGTGCTCGTGAAACACGCACCAACTAAGAGTACATGTATGTTCTTTCAGTAGCATGCCTATGAAAACAATGCAAATCTTCTATATTCTTTTCGCTACAATGGACCAGCTTCGTTGCAGTATGGAAACGGGACTTTTTGCTCAAAACAACAAAAGCAAATCCATAAATTAATATGAACTCACCGAAAAAATCAAGGTCAAGTGGCCCAATATTTTTGGCTAGCATACAAGATCATTACAAGAATAGAAGATTTCACATAAACAAAATGTAAAAGCGACGGAAAAATGCTCTTCTCTCTTATATAAAATCTAAACTAAACCAAACAAGTGGCCTAAACTGAGTTGGTAAATCAAAACATTTGATTGAGGTAGATTAAAGCACAAATCGTGCTAGTCTTCATGCACACCTATATTTGTTTTGTTTGCAACTGAATGGATGGCTCTTTGTAGGTCAAAGATGCAAATTCAACAAGTTTACAAGTAATGAAGATAGTTTAAAGATAAAGAAAGTAATTTCTCCTGATTTGACATGATAAACGAGGACTTCTAGGCCAGGGAAGAAACTTTGCAATGATGTATGACATAGGCGACTAGTTAAGTAACTGTCTAAAACTGCGTAGAAAATCCTCTACATGTGATTGGATAAAGAAAGCTGACTTGTCTTCTTTAGGACAGACAAGATCTCGTACATGCATTTAAGACAGGACAAGCTGCAAAGGCATGCTTAACCTCTTACAGAAGAGGAATCTTCTCGGCTGCTCTGCACCATATAATAACTCTTTCACAGATCAGGACCAAGTCAGCCTATGGCCCTTGAACAATTGAAAGAATCAGGCAAGAAGACTGAAATAATAAAAATCCAACCGTGGCATATTGAGGCTATCATTTATGCATTTTAGTTCTCTCTCTCTCTCTCGGAAGAACAGCAAAAGGTATGTCCTATATGCTGTAACTAGATCAAGAAATTGATTGTAAAACATCAAATTCTCAATTACTCTAGATGCAGTTGTTCTACTTTGTTCAGATAAATCATGAAGAAGAACTGGTAACCTAATCTGCCTTAAGAAGTCTCAAAAAATTATTCTTGCATTTTGCATTTGTTTACACCAGATAATTATTGTCTGAATGTTCTCCTTAAAATCTCAATAGCTTTTCTTCTCGCATGCTCATCCCCTTCATTTTGCATCAGCGGAACATGACTGATAAAATCACCCTGTTCCATCGCCATGTACCTTTGCAGTCCTTTTTCCTTTTCTCTGTCTTTCGTCTTTTTATATTCTCTTTCCAATTCTCTCTTTGTTTTCTTTGATCTGAGCATAGTCCTTGAGTTTTTATCAAGTATCTAAGTAACAACCTTGTGTTTTGTGTAAGTAATTCGTATATTGCTTCAAAGAATGGCTACATATGTTGGTGAAACAAGAACCACGCTTTGTATACCTTTTTTACAGTCATATTCTAGCCTGCTTTGTGGTTCTTGGTACTTTAATGGCACTTACCTTTTCTTTTCCTAAACTTACTTTCCGAAGAAATTTAGAGATGAAAGAATTTAGAGGTGAAGCTTACCCGTTTGCTATTATCCTCACTAGATCACGATTGATGAATCCATGTTTTATGCATATAAAACTGCCTTAGCTAATCATGAAAAAGAAATTCAGTTTTGCCATGTTGCTGATTCTCTATGTTAACTTGAATTCCAGAATAATTGGCAACTACTTTTTCTCAAATTTCAGCAATGATTCTGCACAAAGTAAGGATCTTACCTGTTTTCTTGTCAATAATCATACCCTTGGCAACCTCGCTCTCCTTCAACTTCACTAGCTTCGATCAGCCTTCAATTTCAAAGATCGCATTGGACGGTGATGCAGACATTCGTGGCTCCACCATAATACTCACCCAGGACGGTGCCAATTTGGCAAGTGCTAGTAGAGCAACCTATAATGACCCCCTTCTTCTCTGGAACAACAAAACAAAAGAACTCACTAACTTCACCACACAATTCTCCTTCATGATCCACTCCAATGAGACAAACCATGCTGACGGCTTTGCCTTCTTACTTGCACCATACCATGCCAAGTTGCCCTCATTTGCTCAAGGTGGCTACCTTGGCCTTTACTCCAACACCACAATCCTCAACCAAACCATTAAAACGGTCGCTGTGGAGTTCGACACTTTCAGCAACTATGAATGGGATCCACACGGCGAACATCTTGGCATCGACATAAACTCAATCAACTCTTCAAAATATGTTCCTTGGAACAGCAGCTTCAGGGAACACAGAATCGGTGATGCGCGGGTGAATTATAATTCCATCACCCACAACTTGAGCCTCTTCTTAACCTATCCAGAGACAAATCGATCACCAAGTGCCAATTACAGCATAAGTTACATTGTTGATCTGAGAGAGGAATTACCAGAACTGGTAACAGTAGGCTTCTCTGCGTCCACAGGTAACTTCACTGAGACGCATACCATTCTATCATGGTCCTTCAACTCGACTCTGAAACCAAAGAAGAACAAAAACACGGTTATAATCATTATTGGTTGTTCCATTGGAGTGGTCTTGACGGGGGCATTATGCTTGATATGTTTCATTTGTGGTAAGAACAGGAGGAAGAAGAATCAGGGAAAGGAGCACATGGACTGTGATGAGGATATAGATCACGAGTTTGAGAGCGAACGAGGACCGAAGAGGTTCTCTTTCCAGGAACTGTCGCTTGCAACAAAGGACTTCTCAGAAGAGAAGAAGCTCGGAGAGGGTGGCTTCGGATTGGTTTACAAAGGATGCTTGAGAGACTTCAACCTCGATGTAGCGATCAAGAGGATTTCCAAGGGCTCGAAACAGGGGAGGAAGGAGTATATCTCAGAGGTCAAGATTATCAGCCGGCTGAGACACCGGAACCTTGTGCAGCTCATCGGGTGGTGCCACACCAAAGGCGAGTTCTTGCTCGTCTACGAGTTCATGCCCAATGGGAGCCTCGATTCTTACTTATACAGCAAGGCGAAGTTTTTACAGTGGTCGGCGCGGCACAGGATCGCGATGGGCTTGGCCTCGGCGCTCTTCTATCTGCACGAGGAGGGGCAGCAATGCGTGGTGCACCGCGACATCAAGCCGAGCAACGTGATGCTGGACTCAGAGTTCAACGCCAAGCTCGGCGATTTCGGTCTCGCGAGGCTTGTCGACCACGACAGCGACCTGCAGACTACGGATCTGGCCGGCACCAGGGGCTACATGGCGCCGGAATGCTTCTACACCGGCAAGGCGAGTAAGGAATCCGACGTCTACAGCTTCGGCATTGTGGCGCTCGAGATCGCGTGCGGGAGACGGACGATCGAGCCGAACGAGCAGCAGAGCAAGATGAGATTGGCGGAATGGGTTTGGGATCTATACGGAAGGGGGAAGATATTGAAAGCGGTGGATGAGAGGCTTGAGGGGAACTTCGATGAGAGGCAGATCGAGAGCCTGATGGTCGTGGGACTGTGGTGCGCCCACCCGGACTCGTCTCTGCGGCCATCCATCAAGCAGGTGATCAGCGCGCTGAGCTTCGAGGCGCCCCTGCCGGTGCTTCCTCCCAAGAGGCCCGTGCCGATGTACTTCATGCCGGAGTTCGACACGTTCGGCGCCGGGGAGAGTTCGTCGGTGGTGAATTCCGCGCCGTCCGGCCAGTTCACGCATTCGTTCGAGTTGGCCTTGTCGCCCGACTCGCTTTTGAAAACCATTTCTGAAACTTAGAAAAGAGGAGTTATTATACAAAGTTTAGGGGGCGAAAAGAAAATATGCCACCATTTGGTACATAATATGTAAAAAGTACTTGTTACCAGCAGAATTTTCACAAATTAATATTATATTATTTTTTAAGAATTTTTAATATTATTAAATAAAATTTTACTATGTGTTAATTAATTCTAGGCTTAAAATTATTAATATAACACATCAAAATTTTTTTCTATTTTTTTAAAATTATATCGAAACAATTTAAAATATCAATTTTAGTTTAGCTGTAAGTGAAATAAAACTTGCATCTACACATTAGTTATTATTATTATTATTAAACTATCAATTTTATAATATAACACATCTGTTTTATATTGTAAGCATTGAATATTGATAATGAATTATATATATATAATTTAATTCATAAATAATCAAAATTGAAAAAACAAAAAAAAATTTATTTGATAAAAAATCAAAGGAGTCGTGGTGTAAAAAAAAAATTCAAAGTTCAAAATAAAAAAACAATTTTAATATTAAATAAAATTACTCAAATGTCAATTAAAATTACTTCAATTTAATTAAAATTTATCAATAACCATAATAACAATAATAATCAAGCCTTATCCCAAGTGGGATCAGCTATATGAATTATTTTACGCCATTGAACTCTATCTCCCACTATAATATTATTTATATTTAAATAAATTTTATCTTATTTTATTGTTGCTAATCAAGTTTTTTTTTTTATCTTTTTCTTCCACGTTTGATATGTATTTGTCATGATTTTATATCGCCTAACTGAAGTATTTATTGGTCATCTAAATATATGTCTGTATCACCTTAAATGTATTTCTTAAAGTTTTATCTTAATAGATACAAGTTTAACTTTCTCTTTAATATTCTCATTCTTATTTTGTTCATCCTCACATATCCATACATCCATCTTAAAATTTATCAAATATTATTAAACCCATTTCGATCAAAATCAATGTGTTTTAAGAGGATTTTACTAAAAACTATTATACATGGGACAATTTTATTTAATTTTTTTTTTCTAGCACTAACTTAGTTTTTGACTCGATTAGTTCTGCGAGCGATCTATAGATCCCTTATGAAATCTCCATCGACTGCCAAGAATAAATTTGAAAAATGTTCATGGTCCGACGACGAAGCTTAATTTTTCATAGTCGTATCATTCTTGTAAAATTATTCAATATCAAAATCGTATTCTACTTGCGAAGATAATTATTGAGCTCAGTCTACTCGAGATTGTCCAATATAGATTTTTCTATAGTCAATATTGAACATATTTTAACATAGAATCAAATTGTGTTTATCTATGAACTCGGAGACTTTGTTCAAATTTATGTTTTTTTTTAAAATTAATATTAGGTATCTAAGCTTTCGGTCTGATTAATCTTAGAGATAATTATTTTTACTCTACAAATTTCTAATGGGGCTCGAAATAATCCCTAAGTAAGATATATTCTATCAACCATGAAAATAAATTAGAAAGTATTTACGTTGACAATTTTATCAACTACAGCATTTTTGATTTGTTATTAATTATATCTGGGGGAAAATTTTATAATTGAAAATTGAACTGAATATTTTATTATTGCATCGTAGTTTCAGCGGCTTATTCAACTCTATGATCATCAAAGGAGAGGGAGAGGGGTAGTCGATGGAAAAATTTAGAATGTGAAACATCTCCTTTAACCAGATATTTTAATTGACAAGTTATGCAAAATCTGATTTTGGGTGTCCAACTGCATGCCCACATTTTAATTAAGTGCACTATCTACTCGTTTTTGTTCATTACTTACCCAAGTGAGCGGAGCCACGAGATGACTGATTAGCATCTGGAGCACCAAGGCCAAGGCCAAGGCCTAAAACAGGCAAAAACATATCTGATGAAAGATTTTCAGACCAGGTAATCACTATGAAACTTTTTAAACCCTAATATATAATATAATAAGACAATAATATTTGTGATATTTACTTTGAAGATCTTAATATCAAAAATAATTTTTAAATAAAGGAATATGAGCTTCATAAAATTAAAATCACGATGTTTATCAGTGAATGATTATGATGAAAATAATTTAGCTGATTTTAAAATTTATCTAAGCGAAAGTCATCTAAATTTTAGAAGGACAAGTAAATTTATGTTTCACTATGGTCCATGTTAATAAAACGGGCCATGCTTGATTTCAGCCAATTTAATGTCAAAAGCCCATATAAAGCCTTCAATGCTTAGCTTGTCTTCTCGATGAGTCATTTTTTTTATTTTTATTTTATAATTCAGGGGTTTAGATTCCACCCAATTAATCTTGAGGGTAAGCCTTCCTCTTAATTCATCTATTAGATAAATTTAAAGTATAATTTATACATACTTAGAATCAATATTCAAAATTTATTTATTTATTTGGGTGAAAATTTATAATTCATTAATTACACGTATGCTAACACGAGAAAAAGAAGAAAAAAAAACCATGTTTAATTGAAATGATTATCTGATGCCTACGGTTTTGACATATGATGTTTGTTTCTTTATGAAAATATATATTTGGTATCCCTTTCATTTTTTATTTTTTTTATGAATTAAATACAAATAAAGAGTGGAAAATCATATGTAGTAGAATAAATAATTCATGTCTCAACATAAGAGGTGAGAAACAGACCAATTCACGGAGCGTATTAATTGGCTGTAAACTCAATATTTAGTAGGTAGATTTGCGTGGATTAAAAAATTTTCAATCCAATTAAACCTAGAGCGGATTGTGAATTAGATGGGTTGACCCATAAAACACAATTTTACTATATATTATTTTTTTTTTATTTTCATCAAATTTAATTTGTAATAATTTAATTCTTATTTATAGTACAAGGAAGTCATATTAATATTTCCTCTGCTCTTTCAATAGTGTAGGACGTATTACATATTTGATATTTTATTTCCCTTTTTTTCTTCAAATTTCTAGTTAATTACTTTCTAATAATAAAACCTCTCAGTCTCTATTCTTTATCAATCTTTTTTCACTCTCTATATGGATTAGAGGAGTATAAAAAGTATTTAGAGATTTTATTTCTTTCATGTATCCATTTTTATTAATCATCATGGTC
>JBAMHZ010000056.1:6505662-6531362 GCA_037177395.1 Alpinia galanga | reverse complement strand
TCACTTCTCCGACGTGGATTGAGCCGTTGGATAGCCGTTGTGAGATAATGGTAACATAACTAGTCGACTGGTAGCAAAAAATCAGCTTGTAAAGAAGTCTTTATAAGGAACTGTAGGGGATGATTTTTGTTGCTGGTTCTTGAAGATCTTGAAGGGGATATGCTGATGCATTCCACATCTTCCTAGCCATCCAAAGTAATCAAAAGAGCGCTGAAGCAAAAATTTACATTTGTATAAAGTTTTCTTTACTTATAATTGTTAATACTCTGTGTATTTGTGTTTTGCTTGTATTTGGTTGTAAAATTTAGGTTGTGAAAAGAGGTTTACTTCACCTTGGTGCTTACTTAAAGGAGAAGCCAGTGGAAGCTTGATTGTGGAGTGGTCCGCCTCATGGATCGTCATGGAGTAGGAGCTTAATCTCCGAACCACGTTTCATCGACGTGTTGTGAGTGTTTGTGTTGTGTTATATTGTCTATGTATTTGTTTCCGCTACGCATAACTATTTTGTAGACACGAACATGAACGAAAACGAAGAACGACGAAATCGTTATTTACTCCCCCTCTAGCGAACATCACGGTCCCAACACTTAAGACTATGCCACAAGCCCAATCATTATCACCATCAAGCTATGTTTGTCTGAATTTTTTGGGTCAGCTATATGAATCTTATCCCCTCATTGGGCTCTATGCAAAGCTGTATCACTTGTAATACTGAATCAATTAAATCATGTTTTATTACAAATGTTCTTTTGAGTCTCCCTCTATCAGATTTCACCTTCGCCACAAGCACCAACCACCAAAAAAAGTTCATATTAGTCTAAACCATAAAAAAAACATTTTAAGTTATAAATCTTTTGAAGATGAAAACTCGGATGATAAGCTTTGTACTTTCATGATCCCTAGGGAATGCACACTGATTTGGAACCCTGACCAAACTCTTGAGTTTAGATGTTAAATGAACTTTTTGATATGTTTGCCATCTTTGCATGAGGTCCATAGATAACATCCTAAACTCACTTATGTAAAAAATCAATGGAAGAGAATTATAACAGTACTCAAGTGCAAGAGCTTTTACCAAATGAATGTCATAATCTCAATCTGTATGTTGGCTAACCTTGCGAATTTCTAGAAAGATGGTTCCTAGAGACTAAAAAACAATGTGTACTGGTAGCAAGTCAACTAAGAAAAATCAAAATTAACATTGTTTTGCTTCCCAGCTTAATAACAAAGACGGAATATCTTCTCAAATTTCCTATTTTTTAAAATCTATCTCCTTGTACTTTACATTCCAAAGCATCTTTTTGACCTAACAAGGATCACTGCCATTGACATGGCTAGAAAAAAAAGAGGAAAAGTTTATTTAGTTTCATGGATCTTCATTCAAAGGAGTATTAAGGCTAATGGATGAACAAAATTAAGATGAATATGAAAGTGAACGTCTTTTCTTAGCCATGTCCACTGCAATGATCCACTGGGTCTGATAAGAACAATGTTTTAACATCATACTGGACATTAGAGTGCTAGAAACCGAAAAGCATTTCCAACTCTAGATCTTACAATGCACCTAATGGAATCATCCAAATACTCGTTTTCCTCACTTCCTCTAATTCCCATCCCACCCTCCACTGCTCTAAAGACACCTTTCGAATTATTATTGGAAGGTAGCTAAAATCCTGTTAAACCTTCAAAAGGTCGAGCCTTTGAATATGATTACCAACTAATCACCGATCAGACAGCAAAATTGACCTAGCTTTCTACAATTTCCTTGAGGTTGACAGAATAGAAGTCTAGAAAAACAAAATGCAAGCGAAACTTCTGAGATGCAAGTTTCACATACGGGAAGGAGCAAATCCAAATATCCAACCGCGTAGAAGACAAATGATTTCTCACCCTCCTACATAGATGAAAACCCTAGGAGGAGGGACGAGAGGAAGCAATGGTCCGTACCTTACGCAATGCTTGGGCAAGCTCGCCGCGTGTGAAGTTGGCGGCGGCAGCAGTGCTGAGAGGAATTCCATTACGGAACTCATAGAGGTGGACGTTTTTCTGGATATACTCAGTGAACTGCACCCTGAAACCAAAGATCAACGCTCAACGGCACAAATTAAAGAGAGAAAAAGCAGAAAACAGAGGGCGTAAAAATCACACCGGTCGCCTGCCTCTCCGGAGGCTCCAATAAGCTTGTGGGAATCGAGGATTATGACCTTATCCTCGTTGGACTTGTGCACGAGGATGCTGTTGACTGCGGATGTGTCCGCCACCACCAGCGCGAATCCGTCGCCCACGAGCCCAAACACACACTCCATCCCTTTCTTGGATCTACTCGGACGGCCGGAGAAGAAGGACACGCCGGCAGAGGAAAGGCAGATGCACGTTGATCGGTGGGGGGAGAGAATTTATCCAGGCGGAGAAGGGCGAGGAGAGAACAGAGCCACTGGGACTTGGGCAACAAGGAAGATCCGGTTCGGACCGGCTCAATCGGGTCCGGCACATAGATTGGGTTCATTAAGGGGCCTACCGCCTACGACCAAACAAACCACTCCACATGTGATCTGGTTCACCACAATAGAACCAGGCCAGAGTCGCATGAATATTGAATAATGAACCGACCCAGTATTAAATGATGGCCGTTGGATCAAATCTAACGATCCAGAAGTCTTATAACCATTTGACTCTCATTCTCCTTGTCCTATCCTAATCTGCGATACCTCACCGTCCGTCGCCGCCTTCCCGTCGATGAACTGGACGCCGATCATCCGAATACGTATTGCTGCAGTCGATCTCGGAGCAAGAAATTCCGATCCCGTTGATACCTAGTGAGATCCTTTTCTCCTCCTTTTTTTCTCGAATAATTTTTATTTTCTATATTTTTTGTTCTGATCGAGGGAAGCATGTGTAGGCTTTATATCTGTAGATATGACTAGATCTGGTGTTTTATTAACCTATATAACTCGACACAGAAGGGTCCGATCACATCGCTACATGATTAGGTCTTCAATATGTTTTTGGTATATATAAAAAAGCTAGAAAGGTGGAGGAGACGGAGGACAAAAAAAAGTCATCCTTGCAGTTGTCTTCTTGTATGGGTTTGAACGAAAATGATGAATCACCTATTTATAATAGTATTAGTTAGCTCTCCTTCCGGTTTTAAGCATGTGAATTAAAAGGGATGAATTCTTAAATTTATATCTTCAAATATCCTTTTTTATTTGCCAAAATAAACAAAAATAGCTGCTCCAGCCTTCAACTTATCCCTTTAAGGAAATATACCTTAGTTTTAAATCTATTATTCATCACTCCCTACATCTGCTATTATGTTGGTGGTGTAGTGATGACTTGACAGAGGCTCGATCAGTGGATTTGTCAACAATATTCCCCGAATGGGTACCAGCTATATTCTGTCACCAATTGAAATGGAGTAAAAAAGTTTAAGGTTCTTTCTCTAACTCTTGCCATAACTCTAAACTCAACCCTACTCAAGTATTTTCATCCACTAAATTGATGAAGTATCATTGTTTGTATTCAATCGACAGATGATGTAGACAAATTGATTGATTTGGCATTCCCCCTATCATTGCCAAGTCACCAACTTAACACACGGACAAGTAGAGTGCATGTGGATGATAGGTTTGCCATTAAAATCTCTATGTTATGATAGATTTGTAAATTTTTATAGGGCACCCCTCATTTTTAAAATGTTAAAACAATATTCCTTATTTCAAAAATACTCTTATTCCGACGCTGTTGTATCAATCATGGAGTAGCTGCTACAACGTGTAAAAAAAGTTTTAACTTGGTAAAAAAATTAATATATAAAGCATTTTTATATAAAAAACTCTTATAAACTAGTCAAAATTATTTAAATTTAATCAAAATCATTGTAAAATTATTGTAGCAGCCATTAAATTTGATTTGATTTTTTCATGGTGATTTTAATCTTTTTAAAATGATTATGATCAAGCTTAATTAATATTGACCAAGTCAGTAAAAAAAAACTTTATATCAAAGTGCGTTATGTATAATATTTTTGACCAATTTTACAAGTTGTAGCAGTTATTCTGTGGCTGCTACAGAACGTGATGATAGATCTAAATTTTGTACAAAAGTTGTGATAATTTTATTATTAACTATGTTTTTCTTTTTCCAGATTGAAACTTATACTGACTTTTAGATCTCACAAGACCCAGTGTTTTCTTACTGCCTCTGAGCTTGCTTTTCAAAAATTCCAAATTTGCTAGAAAGATAGCTTCTGTTGCTTGGGCAGTGTCACTTTTTCATGTTTAAGACCTAAGGTGGAGATATTAAAGGGAAACGAAAGTTTGGGTTTAACTTGGTTTTACTACTTTACTGCAATATTACACCACCCTTTCTTACACTCCATGCCATAATGATGTGGAAATAGGGTCCAAATTATGCCTAAAAATAATTCTATAAATTAATATCCCCTTTTATGTATAAATTTCCAAATACGTTAATGAATCTCTTGGCCAAGTTTAAAATTTTGAGCCACGTCGAAGTTTTGATTTATGATTGAAATGATACAGTTTTAGTATTGTATCACACTGTGCTAATATGGTTTGGATACTTTTTTAAATATAAAATATACTAATTAATATTTCATTGCTATAGATGTTTACTATTGAGTTATATGTGAGATGTTGAACGTTGACTTTAAGTTTTGAAATTATCTCGTGAATTTTTTTTATGCTTATTGAGTAAAAGTCAATTTAGAAGTCCACCAAATATACATGACAAGATCCAGTAGGTATAAATCAAATTTAAATGGATTTATTTTGATTAGTTTAAAATTAAATTAATTTTATACATAGAATAATTTAATTCATTAATATTAGTATATTTTATAAGGTTAGAGATTATATTATATTATATTTTTTATTTTTCTTAACAATTTGACCGATAAAGGAAGGAAAAAAATAACTATCCTTTAAGAAGTTTTTTATTTATTTACCTCATGGATGGATGAAAGAGCGAAAGAGGTTTTTTTTTTCTCTCTGTTTACCTCGTGGATAGATGGAGGAAAAAAATTAACCTTCCTTAAAGAGATTAAGAATTTTTTTCTCTCTATTAAATTCATGGATGATGAAGGGAAAAAAATTAACTATGAAGGAAAGAAAAAAATATAGGGAAAAGAATTGAAATTAACTGTGTAAAGAAATAAAAAATAAAAATGAAAATAAGGGAAAAAGAAGAAAGGAAAAGAAAGAAAAAAAGGGTGTCGCAGTTGCCTGCTTCCTTGAGGTCGTGGCCACGCCTAGCCTTCGTGACCTTGGGGAGGCAACCACGACCTAGCTGCGGCTTTGTAAGATCGTAGTGGCAACCATGAGGTTGCAACGACCTTGTGGCTCCAAGCCTGGTGCACGATTGGTTTTGCTACCAGTTGGCCAGTGCAATAGTAAATTTCGTCTGGGCCTATCGACATGGTTCAACATTTTAATACATGCTCTTGGCTCAATATATGTGTGCATGCGTGCTCATACGCTTGTATTAAAAAGGCAAATTGCATGCATATTAATTGTTGGTAGGACTATGAAGCATTTGATAAAAATGAGTATAGTTGATAATTGGAGTGTAATTGCCTTTTTCATATTTTGCTTTTAGCAATTGACATAGGTGGTAGTGGAGAGGGAAATAGAATGAAATAGAGCTTTAACCGAAGAAAAGTTGGTATTCATGTGGTATTTTTTTGAGCTATTCATTCAACATTTAGTAGTTTTAACATTTTGAATAATCTACCAATATCAAACAATACTAGATAAAACTTCCGTGTTTTGTTGCAATCATTAAACAAGAACCGTTAATCATCATTTTCATCGTCGTCACTGATGTGGTGGGGCTACGGCCAAGTTGGAGGCCGAGATAGAGTTGATGATGTAGAGATCTATTGATGAGGTGGATGTTGAGGTGAAAAAGTAATCTGACCTGCACAATTTCACATAGTTCGACCCACATGGCATGGCATGGTCCGACCTGTAGACACTAGAGTTGATGTGAGAGAGTGCCTTCCAATGCTTAAGTCGTTAAGAGTGTAATGAAAGCAAGATAAAGAGACTCCTTCTGACACACATACTTGAGTATTTATAGGTATGAGGCTAAGAAATACCTGCACAAATCATGGCTACAATCTTAGGAGATTAGGGACCATCAATCCATTTTAGCCTTTAATCCTCTTAATTATAGCTGCCTCCATTAATGTCAACTGTTCGACCATTATTGACCATTAGTTCTAGAAGTGATGACCGTGGAAGGGCCATGTCTACTTGTGGACCATAACTGTCTGGTTGGCAGTGGCTGTCTTGAGAAGACCTATAGATGGGCTTGTTGAGCTTAGAGGGGAGAGTTCAGGGAGATTGGATTGGAGACCTCAGGAAGCTCAAAGTGGAGAGCTTAGGAAGCTCGACATTCTTATGTGGAAGTCCTATCATGGCTGATGTTCACTTGTTGAACTTTAGAAGTGCTGATGTGTTGACCGTAGGCATAGTATGCTGACCTAGAGTAAGGATATTACTGGGGTATCAATCATCATTGTCACATGGATTAGTAGTTTAGGGAACATGAAATGACATAGGAGTTTTAATTCTCTCGTTTGTATTTGTACCACCAGACATGGGGTATCAATCATCATTCTGATGTGTTGACCGTAGGCACAGTTTTCCATTGCATGAATGATAGTATATGCTCTGATGATGTCCAGATGCTTGGCATTTCATATGAAATAATTGAATGGGAAAATGATGAATGTCTGATTATCTATTACCAAATAAAATATTTCTAACATCATATTGCTGTCTGATTTTTAGAGTGCATTGAAATTTAGTCTTCTGTTTTTTTTAAAACTAACCTTTTCCCATTTCAAAAGTGATTTAAAGGATTTAGATACTATTAGTGATATAGTCTTGCATCAAGGTCAATGGAGAAACATGATTGATCTAGCTATCCTCAATTAGTTGGGACTAACATGAATGCTGTTGTTTTTGTCTCTTTCCTCCTTTTCTCATTATTTAACATATTTTCTATATTCTTTCATTCCAGAATGCTTTTGTAATTGCAGTTATACTTGCAATCAAGGGAGAGTTTTTTGGCATTTGGATGGCCTCTGAGACACTTTGTACAAGTCTAAAAGGGAAAAAGATTTGTGGCGAAAATAAAAATGAAATTCATTTTAGAGAATGTCAAAGTTGCTCATATAAGTCCCATGGTAAATTCCACTCTCTGAGTGGTAATGGCTCTACAAATTTGAGCGGATGCTTGCATAAAGGGAGTGCTCAAAATCTTGGTCCATTAAGTGCTAAGTCCAATCAACTAGATCTTCCCTTAGAAATCCCAGTGGATAGACCAATATCTAATGTGAGAACTGTCACCAATACTTCTGAAAAAGCTTGTGTGAATGAGGAACATGCGGATTGCAATGCATATTGTTCTGAACATCTGCAGCAGTGTATGAAACATGCAAGGGACAGCACGCTGCAAGAATTGTACTTGCAAGATGAGTACGATGATGAGTATGATAGTGATTGGGAGCCTGTCAGTCCTTTTATCATCAAAAAATGGTTTTGTACTAATTGCACAATGCCAAACTTTGATGATGTTTGTCATTGTGAGGTGTGCTTACTCTTACTTTGTTTCTTGTTCACTGGTGTTTAAAATTTTGGCTTGATCATTTAATATTCTGAACCCCATAAAATGATTATTGTTCTTTTATATCATTTCCAAATTAGTTTTGATGTACTTTTCATGTCATATACTATTTCTTTCAAGGTTTGCGGTGAGGATAAAGAATGTGAGTTCCTTTGGTTTGGTCCTTCTCAATCTCCCGAACAGCAGGAAGTTAAGCTGGCCATTAACTCTGATGGAAGTCATAGCCATCAAGGTATCTTCCAGTCTACTTATTATAGACTCCTATACAATTTACTATCAAATCTAATATGTTCACGAGTCATTCAGTAGTCATGCTTTGCATTGTTTATTGTCATCCTTCTTGCTTTGTGGACACTCATTTGGAACGATCTAATGCTATTGGATGGTCAATTTTTGTTAGTTGCATTTTTACTAATGGCTTTATTGCAGAAACCTTCCAGTGAACTAACACGTTGCTGTTTTTTTTATATTTATATTTGAATCTCTGGAATTGCATGTCTTCCAGTGAAGAATACATTACTTTATTAAGATTTTATTCCTCTTTTGTGGTGCATGATAGCGCTTATGTAATAAGTCCAGTTTGTTTTAGTTTGGTGTAAATATCCTAAAATAGAGGCCCCAAGGTTATTTCATTGGTTGCTTCACTAAGTAACAATTGAGGAGATGCTATGAGACTAAATTTATAAAAACAAAGATCTAATTGATGTTACATGTTATTACAGCCCGTGTGGTTTTTAATTATTTTTTTTCCTGAATGCCTCCAGTTGATTTTAACACATCTATATTGTTTTCTAATTACTGTTCTATAGTCCCTTCTCAGATTCAACGAGAACACCAGTGGATTTGTCTTCTATTGTAACCAAAAAGCTTTTATCAAAAATTATTTTTTTAAAAAAATGAAGTTTTAATTTTGTTGATCCTTGCAAATTGTGCAAGTTGACAAGAAAAGTTGTAGATTAAGTATCTACTTTTGCTCTTACATGTAACTGCATAGTATGATTAAGGAAGAAAAGAAAAGGGGAATATAATCTCCTAGTAATTAGGCTTAAGAATTATAAGGGAATCATTGCCTCTGGACCTTTTAATTTGATTCTACATGGTAAGAAATGAATCAATAAGCAGCTTCTTCATAATTGATTAAAACAGGAATTGTCATGGCAGTTTTCTCAACAGATCTTTATATATGCCGTTATGCTATTGCTTTCTGTTATGTGATTTGTTGCCGTTGTTATAATCATCATCAAATTTAGTTATGATTGTTCTAACTATTTGGAATTGACTGTATGAATGGTATCTTTCTACTGAGCTCTATGCAAGACAACTCACGAAAAATAGGATGAAGATTCATGTCCATTCGTTTAGGCAAATTCAATTCTGGTTGTCTAGGCTTAATGCAACTCTCAACTTTTTCCATTTGGGCTTTAAACTACCATATGTTTTTGCAGTTTTCACTCGCATTTTGTATATCTCTATTACTTGGATTTATTTTATAAATGTCCTTGAAACCATCAACAATTATACATTTATTAATCTGAATGAGAAAATGGGTCACTGAGTGTTGGCTTGGGGCCAGGTTGGGAATGGCCCTCTTGGGGATCTTCCTTGGGTGTTGAACAACCAGCTGGTATGGGTTGTTGAATAAACAAAGCATTGAGATGATCTTCGCATATGCTTACATAATATGATTTTTGTCCAGTGCTCTAAATATCATAGTGAAGAAATTCATCAAATTACTAATGTGAAAGCATGGGATATGCCCACTATCACTCAACTATCTTATCAACCTACAAGCAAGGGGATGAGTTTGGATAAGTGGCTGAAGAAATTCATCAAATTATTGATGCAAATGCATGGGATATTCCCACTGTCACTTTCAACTATCTTGTGAATTGACAACCATGAGTTTGGATAAATGGGTGCTAGCTTGAGAGGTGTAGGATAAGTGGGTGCTAGCTTGCTGACAAAAGTAAACCTGTTAAGCTTCCATGGTTGTTTATGGATTGACCAATCTTATAATCTTATCTTACAACATTTTAGTAACTTATTGTTTAGCAGTCTATGTCTATGAATATGAATCATAAAATCCAGGCCCCAAATTTATGGGATAAACACATCTTGATGATGATGATGGTTTTAGTGACATTTCTTTCTTTTGCACAAAACTAGTTAGTAGTGCATTTTTCATGTAAGGAATGCTCTAAATTCAAGAATTGTATCTTTAAAGCTTTCTTCTTCCTGTGTGCAAGTTCAACTGTTGTTGCATTATAGATATGTTGAGAAAACCTAAGCTCCTGCTCTGAGTAACTTACAGTAAGCTTTCTTACCACAATATTTTCTAGAATATTCCTTATATGTCTGCAATTTTCCTGCAGATTTTTGCTCAAAATCAAGAACGGTTATTGGGTTTGATAAGAGAATGTTGCTCCATACAGAGGTTTGTACTTGTGCTAGCTGTACGTTAGCATTAACTATTGTTTTGTTTTCATGATAACTATATCAATTCTGGGACCAGTTCCCAGATGTATGCAACCTAATCATAGGGTTGTCAATGTGGACATATTTCATCTAAATCATTTTTATTACTTAATTTTCTTTGCAGTTTTTGTTTCAATACAAACTGAAAAGCCTGTATACAGATTTATTTCTCCTTATCTTTGGTTGCGAGTCATGGCCTGCTACTCCATGGAATTTGTTGATATTGCTAAGGCATGGATACTTTTTGTGAGATGAAATATGTCATATCATGTTACTCCTCCACTTTGATGATGTGGAACCCAACCAATTCAGGCTCTCATTTGAAGCACATAACATTACTTCCTCATTCAAAAATGTGCTTGTCCTCAAGCATATATTTGAAATATTTTTTTTTCTTTTTGGAAATAAAATCAACTCATTCATTTGTTTTTCTACAAAATCTTTCTGTGATGTGTGCGTCCAACTATGCCATGTATCCTAAATAGTAGGAATCGGTTTCATAGACCTTTTCCTGTCATTCAGTTCTGTAAAGCTATCGTTAGCAATACCTGTGTTATTTACATCTCTTTTAATTACATTAACAGAAAATTTTCCCCTTTATTGCTAACACCTGCTCTAATTAATGCAATTTGTCTAGTTCTGTAATTTGGTGATGGTCTTTGAAGTTTACCATATGATTTTAACTAATATTCATGTTAGTTACTTGCAAGCACACAAATTTTTTGTAGATGTTGTTTCCTTGATATTCAACAATCTTAGATTTTTCTTTATTGTTAGTCTTGGGGACACCTTTAGTTTTTTAAGTTATTTTATTTATTTATTTGTCTATGTTACCTTTTTTTTCTGTCTTTTTGTTATTTGTGCTGCTATACTAGGTCGAGATGAAGTCACACCCTCACCCGGAAAGACCTGATCGTCTTAAAGCAATTGCATCTAACTTGGCTGCAGCAGGTGATTTTAATATTCATATTCTTTATAGCTACCATTGTTGCTCGCTTCTCTTTTCCCTGCTGGATACATTTTTGTTTAGGTTAATCTTAACCCATTATTCCTTTCTTGTTGCTTCTTGGCCTGAACTGTAACTTCTATATAAATTCAGGAATTTTCCCAGGCAAATGCTGCACAATACCAGCTAGAGAAATAACAAAAGAAGAACTTTTACGGGTAATTAATTAATTTGGTGACAATGAGCTATAACTTTGATGGGCGTTTACCTGCTAGTAATCACAGTTCCCTTTGGAAATTATTTTTGTGATAATATGGCACAGTGTCTCTCATTTATCCCAAGTTCTTGTTGAGGCTTAAGACATCCAAAAAACTTATCCTTGGTTAATAAGAGGGCATTGTACTTAGACCATGCTCAAGTTTATACTGCATTTTCTAGGTCAAGTATGTACTACTTTAATTCAATCCTTAAAACTGATATTATTTTTTCTTCTTTTTTTAGATTTGTTCTCAACACCCCTTGTTCATATTCATATGTTGGCTGAGAACTTGCAGGTTCACACTTTGGATCACATTGAAGCAGTTCAGCACACAAGCCATATGCTTGCAAGGTGCTTGTGCTATCTGCATTCATTTGCGGGATAACATTGCTTTGTTTATGTAGCATACTTATAGCTCTAAATTTTCTCCTTGTGGTCAAATTTCTTCTCTTTGTAGCATCACTTTTTTGAAATTTTGTATTCAAACATTTTCATTTGCTATATTTCTTTGTCAGTTAAGTCAACTGCAATCAGATCTAGTTGATCTTTCATTCTTTAGTACTGATTTAGTCTCTAATGAAACAACTTGAACCTTGTTATTGCGCTTAAACTCAACCTACTGGTATAGACTATTCAGTTAGATAGTTTCTTGAAATCATTCTAGTGATGATCAAGGAAATAATAAATGTGGAATGTTACAGCCATAAACTATTATTAACATAACTCCTAGTTTATGTTTGAAAAATATGATGATTTCCCCTTGGTTTTAACTGACAGTTACTTTACTGCCGACACTTATGCCAACAAGCATTCAGCATTTGCTGCTAGGCTTGCAGCAGGATTATGTGCAGATCTAGCTTGCACAATATTGTCTGGTTGTGCGAAGAATGGTTTTGCTTTGGTATGTGGTTCAGTCTCTCTGCTCCGTAATTTGCAATACTTGATGATTTTTCTGTAATAACCTGGATACTTTCTATAAAATATTGATGGTGTTTAATTTTATGAGCAGGTCTATTATCCATTTTTGTCATTTATTTGTTGAATCTGTTCTTCTGCAGGTTAGACCACCTGGGCATCATGCAGGTGTTGCACAAGCAATGGGCTTTTGCCTCCATAATAATGCTGCAGTTGCATCATTAGCTGCTCAAAGTGCTGGTGCTAAGAAAATATTGATTGTTGATTGGGTATCCATCTTTTTCTTTTCTGTGGAGTCTTCAAGTGTCAATTTCTCAGTTGGATAATTCATGTTTTTTTTCATGACATTTGAGCTTCAAGAGTGTATACTTCTTCCTTCAGTTTAAGAGTTCTCTTCATATTGCGGTTGTAGGATGTGCATCATGGAAATGGCACACAAGAGATATTCGAGGGCAACAAATCGGTGAGCTGTATTATGAGTAATTTTAACTCCACCTTTGATGCTTGAAAAAAACATCCAATTTCCATGTTAGGTCCGATTATTTTTGGTTGGTCACAGGATGGGATCCCTCCATTGTATATTCCTATATAGTAAATCTTGTAATTTTACTTTAGCTAGCCTTTTTATCCTCCGTATGTTTTGAATCAACTTCCTCCAGTTTAACATGTTAATGTAGAGTAAGGTTTGTAAATGGTTTCATATATCTGTTAGCTTCCTCGATATACTTGTAATACAAACAAAGAAAAATGCAAGCAAGAAAACAAATATCACAGGCAAGAAAATAAATTGAAGATAAATTCTAGATTGGTTCATCCACAATAAAAGGAAAGAAATTGAAATGTTTGAGATTAGAAAATATAAAGATTTGCACATCTATGATAAAAGGAAAGAAATTGAAAATCTTCAAGAACATAAAATATTTAAGATTAGCACATTTGCAATAAATGAAATTAAATTGAAAAGTATTGAAGATTGGCGCATTTATAATAAATCAGAGATTTATAATTAGGAAATAATTATAATTCATGTTAGACTAGCCGATTTCTTTTATTTAAAATATTTATTTCCATATTTAATATTGAGTCGAGTGTACAAAAGGAGTCTAGAAATTTTAATCATCTTTAAATTAATACAATTTCTAATTTGTTATTCTTTTATTCGCTTCATCAATTTTATTCCTAGTTCTTGGATGGTTCAACATTTCAATTTTGATCCTGCGTCAATTGAGTCAAAACTTGTTGGTTCAGTTCTATTACTAGCTATCCTTCCCTTCTCCATCATCCCCAAGCTTCGACCACATTCTCATCCTTGGATTGGGTTCCAATCAGATTTTCACGCCTTCTCGTGCATCATTGGCCTTGACATTTCTAAAAAAAAATTGTTACTATTCTTGTAATAGTAAAAAAAAAAAGTCGGTGCATGAAACTCCTACCAATGTGAGGTCTCGGGGCATTGAGTTTATTATGTGTAGTCTTGTTCTACATTACAAGAGGGTATTTTAGTGACTTGAACTCATGGCCACAAGATTACACAATAACAATTTTACCATTGCGCTAAGGCTTCCCTCTATTGCTGCAGTAGCAATATAAAAAAAAATCAAGTAAAAAATTGGAAAAAATGGAAAAGGGAAAAATGTGAAATAAAAAAATATCAAGAAAGTAAAAAATAAAAAAGGGAGAAAATGTGAGATAAAAAAGAGAGTGGAGAAAAAAATAGAGAACGGAAAGAAAAAAATATTATCATAAAAAAAGAGAGAAAAAGTAGCACAGTAAATTTTGTGTTGTTTTTGTTGCATTGGCACGACAAACATTTATGGCAACTATGAAGATTTCATCTCCTCCATCTTGTTGTTTTCTATCATATTCTCCCTTCAAGGCATCACCAATTTTCGCTCATCACATCAACAACGATATCATGTATCGAGTTCCCAAATTGTAAATACACTAACACAACCAAGAGTTCACAAAATTTCTACAAAGATTTAATTATGTTTTCAAATTTTAGTTTACACGAAAACAGTTGTCTCTTCTATATTCAACAAAGAGTAGATTGAACATTTTCATCCATTGGGGTAGTTCAAGACTTGATCAACTACAACATCTACGAATCTCACATCATTTGGGTATAAATGCAGTTCATCTTTTCCAAAGTTGAATTTTATTTATTTAGTTGGTAATTTTAAATTGCTCGCATTTAATTATTTTTTTTCTGATAAATTCATACATATTAGCATTTTATTCATAAAATAAAAAGATCATCATATTTTTCCAATTTCATTTAGAAATCATTCATAAAAAATATTTTTCTTTTACTTTAATCATTATCCATCATAAAATATATTTTCTATTTTGTTTAGTTATTCTTCATCAAATAAAATATTCTTATTTTGTTTAAAAATCAGTCATTAAATAAATTTTTCCTATTTTGTTTAGTTATCATCGTCAATTTAGTTATTCTACTTGAGTGTTAGCATATCTTATTTTCCCACATCTTATTTAATTGATTACATTATTTTATTTTATATTTATCATTAATTGTCAATATTTGAATTAACTTGATGAGAAAAAATACAATACCTATCGCTACATATATATGTGAGATTTAGATTTTAGGGATGTGAGATACCAACCAAATTATACTCATGTGAATGATGAACTTAAGAACTATAATAGTTATTCTTCATATACTACCAAATTTAGGAAATACATATAAGGTCACAATCACATTGTTTGATGCATAAAGAAGAATCTTATTATTTTTGTGAAACATGTGTTAGGATAGATGCCCCTATATTTGATGGAACTACGGACCCTAATGTATTTCTTGATTTGTTAGACTACATTAAAAATTATTTTGACTAACGTAATTTTATCTTCATTGAATGAGTAAGATTTGCTAAGTTTATTCTTAGTCGATCTGCTAAAATTTATTGGCAGTGTGTTCAAAGTATTAGAGCTCAAAACAGACAAGAACCCATCACACATTACTACAAAATTAAAAATAATTAATGAAAATATATGTTCCATGAAATTTTAATAACGATTGCCCAACAATCATGTGACAACGAGAAGTCAATTTTTGAAACAATTACCTGAAGGTGTTAGTTGTCTTATAATCCATGAGCAAACTAAAAAAAAAGTGTTTAAATAAACCTCTACATAACCTAACTTTAGAAAAATTCTCAAAATATTTTAGAGGAGTCAAGCCTTTTAATGATGCAATATTAAAAGAATCTCTTATTTACTTGGCTTCTTTAGAGTCCAATCGACTAGATAATCACCATGAGTTTGTCACATAATATAATGCATTCATATCCAGAGAAGCTAAAACAAGCATCAAAATTTAGTAAAGCAAGATGATAGTTTAAGAAGTTGCAAATCATTTAGTATGATTCCTTTTATATTTAGTTATATCTTTAATGTTTGTCAACCAATTGAACTAAATGTATTATTTTCTTCTATATACTAAACCAAGCACTCCATTTTGCATATTAGGAATATATTTACTAATATAATGATTGAAAATTATATTGAGTAATGATTTTTATAAAATATTTAATGGTATAATAAATTTTCATATTGCATTTACTAAATTAAATTTCTTCATTATATCTATATTAGATGCATTTCTACCGGATATATTTTCTTTATTTGCTCATATTGTGAGAAAGATTGATTACAATGTTTCTTTATTTAATTTTCCAATTTTTCTAAACACAAGTTCAGATTTTAAATTGGAAGATATGCTAATTTGCTTAGAGAAGTTTGAGCATTTGTCTTCGTATATTGATTTTATTACCGGTTTTGCAGAATTATCCTTCTCATTATTGCCTTTACTCAAAATAAATTCAATGAAGGCATGGATGTAATTCTTGATATACAACAAACTTAGGTATTTTTTTACTTATTGAAAAGGACAACCAAAAAAGAGTATTACGAAGTCAAAGTGCAAAAAAAAAAAAAAAAATAAATAAAGTGCATCAATTTCCTTTTTATTGGAAGTGACATCCAAAAGGCAACCTGGTGCATTAAGCTCCTGTCATACGGGGTCCCGGGGAAGGATCCATTGTATGCAACCTTACCTTGTTTTTTTTTAATAAGAGACTGATTTCAAGATTTGAACCCATGACCTCTAGGTCACAAAGTAGTAACTTTACCGTTGCCCCAAGACTATCCAAAGAAGAAAAATAATGAAGAAACATTACTAGACAGTGTTATTGAATCAAATACTCATGCTTGGAACAAGGATCTAATATAAGAATTCAACAACTCGTTAGGAGTCGAGTTTTTCGTAGTGAGGAAGAATAATGCAAACAAGGAAAAAAATAATGCAAACAGGGAAGCAAATATCACAAAAAATAAAATAATTTTAACGAAAATAAAATGAAGATAAATTTTAGATTGGTTTATCCGCGATAAAAGGAAAGAAATTGAAAGTGTTTAAGATTAGAAAATATTAAAGATGTGCATATTTACGATAAAAGGAAAGAAATTAAAAATTTTCAAGATTGACTGCAATAAATGGAATTAAATTGAAAAATCTTCAAGATTGGTGCATCTACAATAAATTAGAAATTATATTTTTATTATTTGGTAATAAATAGGGAATAATTATAATTCTTATAGCTAACCGAGCCAAGCTTTGTAGTGTCTAAGTTTGTTTGATAAGGTAACTAAGCCAAGTCAAGTTGAGCCTAAAATGAACCATGCCGTTGAAATTGTTCAAGCTTTGCTTGGTTTATCTTTTATGAGCTTGAGCTTGGCTTGAGCTTGATTTGTTTAGATATTCTCAAACTCTCAATTCAAGCTTTTGATTGATTGAAACTTTTATATTTTGAAACTTGTTTAGTTGGTTATTTAGCTTGATCATAGAAACTTTTGTTCATTTTGAAAGTTTTTATTTTATTTTATTTAGTTTGTTGATAAGAGTTTATTGTTGAATATGATTCACTAACTTTTCAGTGAATATTGTTCACAAATAGCTTACAATCTTTGTTTATGAACATTAATGAGCTAAAACACATACATGTTCAAGCCTGTTTTTTAATTTAATGAGTTGTTCAAGTTTGTTTATTTAATTGACCTTATGTGTATTGAATGAACATAAGTAAACTTTTACCAAGCCGAACACCAAGCTTGCTCACGAAAGTTTAGTTTATTTATAGTCCTAATTCCTATTAGATTAGCTTATTTTCTTTATTTAGAATATTTATTTCAATATTTACTATTGAGTTGAGTGTATAAAAGGAATCCAAAGTCCTACATTTTAATCATCTTTGAATTAATACAATTTCCAATTTAACTTCTCTTTGTGAGAGTTTTTCCTCTGGGTAAGGTTATTTCTTTATTCGCTTCATCACTTTTGTTTTTAGTTCTTGGATGGTTTGACATTTCAATTTTGATGTTGTGTCAAATTTGTAGTCTAACTTGGGTGGGAGGGAGAACACAAAGCTCTATGTATCATTGGCCAAAGAGAGGCTCTTTCAAAACTCACTTTTCCAAGCAAGTTCATTAACATAAAAACTTAAACTATAAACTGGCTTACGTCCATACTTTGCTTCTCTATTCATCACTGAGTAGGAAGATAATATAATATAGACTATCATTTTCTATTTATGACTGAATTTTGAAGAATTTGAATTGGAATTGGTTGCTGAGTTGTGGTCACATGCTCATGCAAGGAGATAGATTGAACAAACTGAATGTAGTAACTTGTCTACTTATTAACATATCACACATATTCTAATGCATTAAATTCAAGGTTCAAAATGTTAAGCCGTGCTTCGGCCTTTGATTGAATGATACCATTTCAGTATCATGTTGATGTTTTCGATGTATGTGGTGCCTATGGAGGAGAAAGTAGATGGAGAAGAAAAAGAAGAGAAAACAACTATATGTTTAAGTGTTCCATTTGAAATGGAACAGTTTTGACATTCTCTTGTATGGACATAAAATAAAAATAACATTATCTTAATTCATCTTGATCGATATTGTAGCATGCCAAGAGGTGTTAAGTGTTGGCAGGACATGATACTCATTAACATAATAAGATTGATGCAGTGACAAAGGAGATATTGTTTTCATGTTTCAGTATTTATTGAAATGAAATTATTTCGACCATGCCACTTGGCGTGGCATGAGATTGAAAACAATCATTAAATTTTTTGCTACATTGAGTAACCAGTTGTGATGTCATTTTTTGCCTTTTCTGTTATTTACTCAATTTGGTTATCTGGCATTTTGATCGACAGCTAGTAACTTCTGTTTGATATTCAGGTTCTGTATATTTCATTGCATAGGCATGAAAATGGCAGGTTCTATCCTGGAACTGGAGCAGTTGATGAGGTACTTAATCCATCAAATTCAATTAGGAAAAGTCCTTGCATTTTGCAAATTGCAATTATGTGGAGAAATATAAATTTTCTTTTGTTGACAAAAGATTTGGCTCAAAGGCCTTTATTCGTGAATATAACATCAAATACATGAACATATCTGATCAAGGACCTCACAAATAGGATGTCTCTGATTAAACTCCTACTTCGAACAGTGAGACCATATCCCACTGTTACCTCCTCCATACCAAGTCAGTCAGCTTCCGAATTGCCTTCTCAAGGGATAGTTGCAAACCATCTCCCAGTCCTGGGCCAGCTATTGCTTAACACTTTCAATGCCTGATCTCGAAATGGTCTGGAGTCTGGTAGCATCATTGATCTTCTTTAGTGCTTGCAATCAGTTCTAACACAAAGAAAGCAAATTCCTCTGTCCCATGCAATTTGCAAGCCTTGTTGATGCTCTCTAATTCCACTCCCACCACTACTGTGTCTTTGATCATACTAGAGCAAAAGCAGATTGTATCCCCTCCCTTGTCCTTGATGCTGCTGCCAATTCCTCCCGTCTGTTAGTGTTGTTGTGTTTAGTTTTACTTCTAAATTGGCATGATAAGTAATTCAATTAGATAGCTTGTGTTTGAATTGCCCTTTGCTCAAACCTGCAGGTTGGCAGTATGGATGGCGAGGGATTTTCTGTAAACATTCCTTGGAATTGTGGAGGCGTGGGAGATAAGGATTACATTGTTGCTTTTCAGCATGTTGTCATTCCAATAGGTCATTTTCTTTCTCATTATTTGTTGATAGCTTGCATGAGCATTTGGATGAGAACTTCAAGGTTTTAGCTTTCATTTGGATACATGGTTTCAATTCAAGGTCTTAGTCTTGGTGTAATAACAGGCTCTTGATGTGGAGTAATCATCATTAATTTGTAGCATACAATTATTAGCATGAGCCATCCAGTAATGAATAGTAAATTCAATTATTTATTTTTTTTTAGCTTGAGGTGGATTTGTTCTATATTAAAACTAAAGGAATTTCCCTGCCTCATTGTCTTGGAATTCAATCTGCAGTTGCTGAGGCTTTTAACTACTGTAGACAAAATGTTTGAATTCAGAAAGCTAAAAGAAATAGATAGTGTTGGTAGCAATCCTTTGTTTCATTGTTTTGATTGATTCCATTACCTTGCTTGTTGGTGATTGATGAATATAGAGTAATACAATAATTTAGTGTCCCTGAGAAGACCATTAGTCTCACTTTTAAGTTTGCAATCTGTATGATAAGAAAAGACACGACTCCTAATTTGTTATATAATTTATGAGATTGGTGGCACATATCTTACCCTTGATTTACAATCTTCATTTGTTTGTTGAACTTCTCAAACTTTCTAATTGTTACAACCTTTTGTAAGAGTATCTATCAGTTTCTCCTTTATGTATAAACTATGAAAACCAAATGAATTTCTTCTTATTTCTCCAAATCTGTTACAAATAGATCATAACACAATAATCTTCCGAGACACTGGATTTTTATATTGCAATAGTTGCTATATTGTCACAATACATTTCTGTTGATTATTGTTGTTCTTGACCCAAGTCAAAAAGAATTTTTCTTAGCCAAACTATTTCGCAAGACTTAATAAGTAACTGCAATGTATTCAAGATAAACTCTCTATCTTTTGGTTTCATTATATTATACTGAGATTGGATTTTCCAAATGCACCCTTTTGATCATTTAAAGGTGCTTCTTGGTAACTTGCAGATATTCTAGAAAAGCTTTTGCCACAACTAAATGTAGCTTACTTGGTTTGTTCTTTGAGATTAAAATAAAGGAAACTGTGTGCATAAAAATTGACCGTGCTATTCATGTATATTAAAGTTCCTTCTTTTATATCAATTTCCTTTGTGCGCTCATTTTACATCAGAATTTTCATTTAGGCTTTGTTGTAGCTATTTGTGTGTATTTGCCCATTTAGAATTTGTGTAAGATGCTTTGAATACTCTTCATCAAACTTTGTTTCATAGAGCTAACTGAAGCCAAAAACACTTTGTCTTGGGCATATCTAAAGGATTTCCTACTTCATTGACTCAATTGGCACTCTTTCTTCATCCATGGGAAAATCCATGTTTCTTTTATTGCTTTTCAAGGCTTTAAGATTCTGTCGCTAAGAAAGCAACTGCATGGCTTATAAATTTCTGGGAATGAATGTACCTTCATGATGCAATGTTTGCTCAGTTGCTGATTTCATATAAAACTTTGATTTATGTTGTAGAATTGTTTTGTTTCAATACTTTGATCAACTGCATTATGATGCTGTCTGGTTACATTTTATGGTCCTTAGATCTAGTGGCAGATCCAAGATCTGAAGAGCAGTGGCGACAAAGTTGACTGACTTAATTGCTCACGCAATACAAAACTTTTTAATAATTCCAAAGATGATGGTATTAATTGGATACTTTGAAAGATGATGCTATTTATTTGATACTTTGAAATACATTGTATTGCTTAATGAATAGAAAATAATTTGACCAGAAAAATTAAGAAAAAATAATTATGAAGAAACATAAGTAAAGAATTTATTTGTCAAATGATATGAGGTGGATAGTAATATCAATCCCTAAATAAACAAGATGCCTTCAAATATCCAATTTGGACAGGTGCAACAATCAATTAAAGACTACTCTGACTGTGTTCTGTGGTTAAATAACTATTTTGTGAGATCAGTGGGTGATAAAACACATACTTTCTTAAATAATATCTTTGAGCCTAGTGGGTGCAATTGGCCCCACTAGGCTCTTCCTAAATTATCAAGAGAACACAACTGTGTTTTGACCTTTTCATTTACAATGCATAGGGATAAGAAAAATTACTACTCCCAGCTAGTTGGATCTTCTTTATAATGCATTAGGATTTATTACAAAATATTTCTCAATGTTATTCTTAGTGGTGCAGTTAGAAAGGCATGCCTTTAATCTTTAGTAACTCAGTTTCAAACACTAGCCTCCAAGTTCTCAATCAAACAATCTTAGTTTAGCATATGGAGTTACATAAAAGTAATATTGTTTCCTTTTACCTACTTAGATTGGGAGTTGAGAAGGAAACAATACGCCTGCAAAGTTCTACATTTTGGCACAATTTAGTTCACATGCATTTGCATTCTCATTTGTGAACCCCCAAAGCTAAGCTACAACTTGTTTCATTTGCAGATCATGTGCTTACTGTTTTATTTTTCTTTATTAATTGTTTACTTGAACACTTTTTTCTTTGGCTTCCTCTATGACACATTGTTCATGCTTATTTGCAGCTCTTCAATTTGACCCCGACATCACAATTGTTTCAGCAGGCTTTGATGCAGCACGTGGTGATCCTCTTGGTTGTTGCGATGTAAAGACAAATCGTCTATAATTTTGTTTTACATGATAATTTCATGTTATATGACAATAATCAGTGAATCACTCTGGCATCTTGAGAGTATGATTGTTAATTATTGGTCGCCAATTGAAAACTTACAGTAGGTTTTGATCTCTGTCTTTGCTCTATTTAAATACCTGTTTACTTACAATCTTACACTTAATTGGATTTTTTCTTTTTGCTATATTGGAACTTATATTTTAACTTTTGAGGTTGGGAAAGTAAAAACAATTTGAACTGAAGTTAAAGTCATATGAGGCCAATTCAGTCTTTTAAAGAGGCAAAATGAAGTTAAGATTTTTTGAATAATATTTGCGTTGCAAGTACTGTCTTTCTTTAATCTGTTTTATATGTAAACAAAACTTCTTAGTGTCGGCCTTTAATTGTTATTCTGTTATTATTACTAAATGGTGTATTGAAAATCACTACATCATGCAGAATTTCACTTGATTGTGCATTGTTATTATCAAATTTTTAATGTTTTTCAAAAGGTCAAGGATTATGTTTCATTCTTGTGCTATAAAGTTAACAGTTGACACACTTGTAATAGGTCACGCCTGCTGGATATGCTAAGATGACATACATGCTCAGTAGCATCTCTCAAGGGAAGTTGCTGGTCATCCTTGAAGGAGGGTCAGTACCACCACATATTAAAGTTTTACATGTTAACTGTAAATTTATTTCTTTTCCTGTTTGCAGCTACAATCTTCGTTCCATATCTTCATCAGCTACTGCAGTGGTCAAGGTATCTTTGTCACTTATAATAAGCTCCTCTAGCATTCTATTTTGGCAAAATTCACCCTTAACCATTTGATGTCACTGTTTTCCTGATATATTTTGAACAATATAAAGTCATCCAGTAGTTTTGATTCAAAACTATTTTGTGGCCATTCACTTGCCAAATTTTGAAACAAAGACCTACTGTAGACTTCTGCCTCTCCTAGGAGTCCATTTCACATCTGGGCTCCAAGTTTGCAGCTCAAAACTACCTGATGACCATTTACTTGTCAAATTTTACAACCAGCTTATATGGAATCATGACACTTAGGAGTCTGCATCAGGTCTTGGTTCCAAAATTTGTCAAGTAGAAGGCTATCAAATAGTTTTGAGCCAAAACTACTTGATGCCCTAATAGTGTGCAAATCATTAAATTGAAAGCAAATTTATATTCTTGGCAAATTTACTTATTTGCAAAATTTGACTAGTGGCCTTAAATTGTTCAAAACACTAAATTAAAGCAGATCTACCTTCCTGGTACTCAAAGGAATCCATATCAGGTCTTAGTTGCAAAATTTGACAAGGATAAACTGGGGCTTCAGATTAGTAGGGATGCCTTTTGGAAATCTAGCGAGTGGACATGCGAAACTGGAATAAACTAGAGATAGGTGCTTGTAATTGGAATTTTGCCATGTGTCATTGTTTATAATAGACTGCATCCTTTTTTAAGATTTATCTGATGCGTTCTAATATCATTTGTTCTCTTGGTTTTGTTGGTATAGCTGGTGCAATTGGATATCATACCAATTTAATGACGTGGTATACTAAAATCAAAAAGAAAAAAACAACAGCTGCAGTTCCAAGCCTTTCATGCCATTATTTACTTTTATTTGTAAACTTATTAAATAAACAAGTTTTGATGCTATTTAGTCCTCCATCCACCTACAAAGAAGAGGTTCATCAACAGTCTAATTGAATCTTCTCAAAAAGCTCAGTCCAGTGCAATTGGTTCAGTGATAATGAAAAAATTGTTTCTCAGCTGTTGCTTAGAACTTGAAGTGTAAGTTTTATATCAAAAATAATTATTTCCAAGGATCAGAGGTTTCTAAATTGTTATTGTTTTGTAAACTAGCTTTGCAAAGCTATTTATTGATGAACAGGACTCTTTATGCAAACATGAAAAAAGTGTATTTACCTTCATTTGGAGAAACTTTGTGTCATCATGTTGAAATTCTTTTTCTTTCTTTATTTTTTCTATTTTTCATTCAAAAAAGAATACATAGTTATTTAATTAAAGACTCTACCTCCCACATCAGAGGCTCATTGTTTGATTTAACCACAATCGCCAAGCATAAGAAAAATGTTTTACACTTTTTTAACAGGTGTTACTTGGCGAAAATCCTAGTCCTCAGTTGAATAACAATGCCCCATCGAAAGCAGGTCTACAAACTATTCTGCAAGTAATGCAAGTTCAGATGAAGTATTGGCCAATCTTGAAACCAAATTTTATGATGCTTCAATCGCAATGGAATATGGTTGCTGCTGCTATCAGTGAGTAATTATGTTGAACTTTTATTCTTGATTCAATTACAGTTTAGCATTTCTATGTCATACTTTGGTTATGGTTTGAATAAATTATATATTTTAAGAGGAATTTATGATTAAGAATTCAGGTCTCTTAAATGTTGGTGGGCATTCCAAGAGCAAGACTAACGAGTCTTGCCTCTATCAGTATCCATGCCGGGATCACTTCGAGACAACTCCATCAGTAGTAAGTTTTCATCTCCGATTGATACTAGCCAATCGAAGGAGACAAGAAGTTGAGAGAGGAAGAAGGCGACTATAAAACAGAATCTTAATTCTATAATCATCAAAAGACCTATTTATAGTTCTCTTGATTAGGGCGTCATAAGACTTTTTAAATGGAACCAATCTTACCTAAATTATACATAATTAAGGTAAAAAAAATCCAAAAAATAACCTAACTCGGACGCACCAAAAACAGCGCTCCGTGACACAGCCATGTCCGGTCGTGTTTCCTTGGCATGACCGTGCCTGGACCGTGTTTCCTTCTGGTACGGCCTCGTGCTTGGCTGTTTTGGCTAGGCACGACTATGCCGCTTTAGCAGGGTTAGGTATGGCCTGTGCCTAGTTTTGGCATAGCTGTGTTAGGCTCTGTATTGTTCGTTTTGATTCGTTTAAGTGCGATATGACCGTGCTAAGCTCCGGCACGACCATGAGAGGTTCTGTAGCTCCCGTTTCTCATCCTTTTGGCCTGATCCAATCAGGTGTAACCTCTTTTTTTGAGAATCTCATTCTCAAACTTGTTTTAGGTCTCTAGATCACTCGTGTTGCATGTGACCCAATAAGTTTTCAGTTATGTTGACCATTCATAATTAACCTATTAATTATGAAAAAATCATGAGTGACACCTAGTAGTATATCATGCCCCCAATTAATCGAAAAGTTGAAAGTAAATTTATAACGTTTCTGAACCCTTGCAACTTTACCCAATCAATCCTGAATGACATCTCCTAAGGAGATGGTTGCGAAGCAGTCAAAGTATAAGCCGCTATGACCAAGATGACTTGAATATCTCAAGTTTAAGAAAGCTTGCACTTTAACTGAAATGAAATCTTCATTGACACAAAGAATCATATGAAGTTTTATAGCAGGTCCGTCCAATGAACTAGTTACCCTAAATAGCATCCATATGCTCACTCTCAACATCCCTATGTTTTTATTCAGTGAATACCGAATGCTTGGATAAATCAAGGAGTATAACATGCGCTAGTCTCACATAATTGATAATGTCCAATCTCATTATATGAAGTTTCATAGCAGGTCAGTTCAATGAACTAGTTACCCTAACTAGCATCTACATGTTCACTCTCAACATCCCTATGCTTTCATTCAGTGAATATCGAATGCTTGGATAAATCAAGGAGTATAACATGCGCTAGTCTCACATAATTGATAATGTTCAATCTTATCA